>BQNB010066999.1:0-33154 GCA_026074375.1 Tanacetum coccineum | reverse complement strand
ATTGTGCTTCTTTTGTGAGTGTTTTAGCACAAAAACCCACATGAATTTGTGCTTTCTCCATTGACGTGTACTTGAGCTTGATCTTTGAGCTAATAAATCCCTTGGAAAGACTGTCTTGACCCTTGCCTTGCACTTATGAGCTCTTTAATTGTCCAAATTGTCCTTTAATTGGGAAAAACCCTTTGTTTTTGACAGCGTGGTAACTTTGGGACGACGGGTGAATAGTACCCCATTTTGGCGCCCAAAGTTTATAACTGAAAGGGGTAAAATTCAGTTGGAAGTTTGGGTTTAGTACACAATTAATCCTTGTGTATGGATCCCTCTTTTTCTAGTTATAAATAACTTTCAAAAATTACAAGTTTAGCCCTTGTGGATTTGACTGAGGCTTGACTTTTCTGGCTTCGGCTTTGATTCTTTGGCTTCTTTTTGTACTCTTTTGATTCTCGTGTCCGTGTTTCCTTGTTTTTGACTGTTTTCTTGTGATTTTTGATATATCCGCACCTGCACACACAAAACACAAATACAAGCATAATTTTGCCATTTTTGGTCTGTTTTGGGTTTAATTGGGTTATTTTAGGTACAAACGGATATGTGTATTCTACACTTATCACATTACTCTCATATTAACGTCATTTGCCTTCATGTAGTTCAAGAGATCGTTTGAAGGTCCAACTTGAGGCGGAGCTTGATAATTCTGGGTACCTTGATTGAAATTATTTCCTCGGTACTGATTGTACCCATGATTTAGATTGAAACGGTTTTGATTATTTTTTACGGGAGGAAAACTAGGTGGTCCCATTTTATTGCTAGCATGATAATTCAGGTCTCCTTGAGGACGATATCCTTGATTCTGATTATGGGTTGCTGCGGCTGCAGAAGCATTGAAAGTGTTGCCATCGGCGGCAAGACACTCATAGTAGGGATACGGTCCCCCACAAGTCACACAACTTTCAGAAATTGCTTTAACGGTCTCTGGAGATGAGGTCTTAACATGACGAAGCATAGCATTAACGACATCAGTAAAAGCGGCCATCTCCGATAGACATGCCGTGGTAGAATAAGAAGTATTTGCACTCACTTTGGAAACAACCAGTTTGTTTCGAGAATTGCAAACTTTTGACTTATTTTCAATAATTGTCAAAGCATCTCGAGGAGTTTTAGTCAAAAGATTATCACCAGCGACAACATTCAAAGAATCTTGATCGGTTGGGTTTAAAGCATTGTAGAAAGTATCGAGTTGATGTAATTCCGAAAAACCATGATGTGGGCATGCACGAAGGAGATCCTTGAAACGGTCACATGCCTCACTAAACGTTTCCTCAAACTTTTGTTGAAAATTTGTGATTTCATTTTGGAGATTCGTAGTTTTGGAAGGAGGAAAGAATTGGTTAATGAACTTAGAAACAAGGTCTTCCCAAGTAAGAATAGAACAAGGGGGTTCTTTTTTGAGCCAAATCCGGGCTGCCCCCTTGATAGAAAATGGAAAAAGCATAAGCTTAATCGAAGAATTAGGCACATCTTTATACTTAATCGTAGAAGCAATCTTGTTAAACCAACGAATGTGAGCATGATGATCTTCTTTCTCAAATCCGTAAAATTGTTTTGAAGTTACAAGATTTAGAAGACCATGTTTAAGCTTAAAATTCTCCGCGAGAATAGCGGGAATAACGATAGAATCTTCGTAACCCTCGGTGGGTGCTTGGAGTAATTCCGCCATAGTATGTTGATTGGCCATCGTAACTACGAAAGTCTCTTCAAGAGAAAACGGTTCTACTCTTTGCTTGGAACGTCTACGATTACGACGTTTCGGAGTTGTGGAAGATTCGACAATTAAATTCGATGAAGAGCGGGTGCGCATGCACTAAAAATAAGAGAAATAAAAAAAATTATAACTGAAAATCGAACAAGTGTTCGGTAGCTCTCTAGAAAACGCACAAAGAAGCGGAGGAGCGGGTAAGCGTAAAGCGTTTTAAAAACCTTCTCCTTTCGGGTCAAAGTTCGTAGGATCAACCCTCCTTAAACCTCTCTTAAAGTTTGTAATCTAAAGGTGGGCCGATTTCACAAGTGACATAATGGTTGTTTTTATTGTTTTTTTTAAAAAAAAAATTTAATACTTTAGGAAAAGTATTTTTTTTTGTTTTTTCTAATAAATCTACAAAAATAAATCGAGAAAAATAAATTATTTTTTTAATTTTTTTTTAAGTTTTATATAAAAGAAAATAATAAAATGATAACTTCACGAGGAAGGGTCTTCAAAATACTAATCTTCAAACCTCAACGCGATATTCGATACACACTTCCTCGGCAGCGGCGCCAAAAATTTGATTCGGGTATATATATATATATATATATATATATATAATATATAATATTATATATATATATATATATATATACATACATATATAACTAAAACACCAAATACCAAATAATATAAGAGTAGTATTCCGTAAAGAAATGAAAATCATTTTAGGAAAAGTGATAACCAAATCTTCCCGAGTCGTATCCCGACGAAGCGTGAATTTGAGAATCTCGTGTAAGTTTGTGATCGCGTGATTTGAATAATCAAACTTTGGATTTTAGGATTCTAATTCTACTAACGAAAACGCAAAAACAAATAAAGGCAAGCAAACAATTAAAGCAAATAAGAATTTAAGCTAAAAACGATAACGGGAATTAAAAAATGCGACTAATTACCTAAATTATTAAATTTTAACCCTAAAAATTATATTTTTATTTTTTATAAATCCTAAATGACTGAAAATAATTTTTGAAAAAGAAATTATATTTTTTTGATTTTTATTTTATTTATTATGAATTAAAAACAGTTTTAATCTAAAAATAATACTAAAAATGCTAAACTATTTTATAAAAATTCTAAAAAATTACTGAAAGTACTTAACACTAATACTAATGTAAAAAAATAAAACTGCTAAAATAGGACTTATAAATAAGCCTAAAAAAATCAAATAAGCTAGAAAAGCAAAACTGGAAAAACTTGCATAAGTAATTAAGGGTGCAAAGGTTTAACAGAAAAGTCTCAAGGGCCCCAGGCATCCCCACGCCCCAGTCCGTCCCCCCCCCACCACCGTAAACACCTCCCCCCCAACCCTCCCCCCCCCCAAACCCCTACAAAACTCACCCAACTACAACCACCCCCCAACACACTCCCACACCTCGACTCGACTACCCACCCCTCCCCCCCGAGAGTTCCGAACACCACTATAAAAAAAACTCACAAAACACACCCCCCCAAAACGAAAACGAACCACAAAACCCCACTACCACACCATTTCCCAACACCACCCCAACCACACACCAACACCCAAGCACACCCCCACCCACTCCACCTCTCACTTCCCCCAACCACCCCCACCAACACCGCCACAACTAACTCACTTCCATACCCCACCCAAACTCACCCACACGACCACACCACACTACCTAGCAACCAACCCCCCCCCAACCAACTCCGACCAACCAACCCTACAACAACAACACAAATAACCACACAACTCATACCACAAACCCCCCAACCACCCCATCAGAAACACTTTACCCCCCCACCACACCATACCATCCACCCAACAAACCCACCAACCCACCACCCAACCCACCATACCCGCCCACACCACACACCACATACCCCTCACCCCACACCCCCACACAAAACCACACCAACACACAAACAATAACACATCCACTAACTACCTTAACACGCACCAATAACACACCACACAACTCCCATCAGCCAAACAAACACAACCTCAACCACCCAATAACCCCCTAACATCCACACGACCCACCCCACTTACAACCCAGCCAACCCCCACCCCATCACCTCCCCTCTTCAACCCCACCCCCCCTATAAACCCAGACCACCCCGCATCAATACCGCTATTACACACCCACCTCGCCAGGACCCCCGCCCACAACACCACCCACCACCATAACAACCAACCAACAACTGTACCAACACACACGCACCCAACTAGAAAAGAACCCCACCCAACCGAACCACCAACACTACCCCACACCGACCACACACCAAAAACACATCCACATCCCCACCACACCCTCACCAATATACCCCAGTAAACCACACTAAACCCCCCACCACCCACCCCTAAACCCACCCCTCCCACGTCCTCTAAAAGACATCACCCACCCGACCACCCCACACCCCCCCAACCAAAGTGACGACCTTCAAACTGTCCCAAACACAACCACCTAGCACTGTCCCCCCACACCAATACCCCCAAACCTCCTCCCCGTCTTCAACTCTACAACCCACCAATTCCACCCACCCACCCCACCACCCACACATCACCCTCACCACCACCCCCCCACTAACAATACACTGCCGCCCCACCCACCCCCACTTCACATCCACACCACACCCCACTAACAACTAAGTACACGCCAAACGAAACACCCACTTACCTCCCCTCACTCCACACCACACCCAACCCCCCCCCAAAATAAACTCCCCAACATTATCCCCCCAACCTTACCCCCCAACCCACCCCATTCAACCCCCATTCACCCAAACCAACCCCCCCCCCCCACTCGCACTCCAAACGTGCCCAACCATCATCTACCCCTACCCCATCAAACCACAACACCCAACCTACACCCACCCATGACACACAACCCCCCCATACTAAGATATACCACCCAAGCCAACCCCCTACCAACCCTCCCAACTCCCATCCACCATCACCACAACCCACCAACAAACACACCACACTCCCACGCAACCAACTACTACCAATTACCACACCTACTGCACTCGCTCAAAGGAACACACGCAACGCCCAACACCGCACACTACCAAACCGATCCCCACTAACACAAACCCCAACCACACAAACCTACCCGCCCCCGAACCAAACCACCCCCTAACACCCACACACCCCCCCCAACCAAATCCCATAAAATCCACCACATACACCCCAACCCCCACCATCACATACTGACCCACCCAAATACCACCCTACCCCCACATTCCCCCATATCCCAATCACGCAACACACCCCCAAACCCAACCACCACCCCAATCGCGTAACTCAAATCAACAACCCCACCCCACCACCCCTACTCACCTCAACCCCCCCACACTAACCCACAAACAACCCCACCCACGCCACACCCCACCCCCCACCACCTCTCCACAACCAACCCTCGCCACCCCCACCCAAACTTCCCCGAGCAGCCCCCCATCAACCTCGACGAATCCCACGCGGAGAGCCTGCAGCCACGTGATATTGCCGAACGATCACTGCTATAAAGCCACCGCTCTCCTAAAGCAAAGATCACACACACACCACCAGCCCCCGCCCCCGCCATACCCGCACAACCGGCTAACCGCCTCCACCGATTCAAGCCACTAAACCCCCCCTCACCCCCCCACCCACACCAACCAAACCCCTACACCAAGCCCCAAAAACCCATCTCACCCGACACCCATCAACCCCCACCAAAACGCCCCCCATCCAACACTAAAAATATACCAATCAAATATCTATTAAATACTGCCTACCCCACAACAAACCACACCCCCCACAAACACACCCCAACAACCCCTCCTAAAATCCCCCACAGCCCCGAACCTACCCCCACCAAACTCCCACTAACACCGGCCCGCCACCACCTCCACCTGTCCCCTCCGCTCCCCACGCTCAGCAGACCACATCCGCTCAACCCTCCAACCTCACTACTACTTGACACCCCCAGCAACGGCCACAAAGGATCTCCTCCATCACCCGCAACGACCCACGGTCGCCGCTGGACCCGGATATGAAGTAGTTGCGGTAGTGCCGGAGACCCCGGATAGCATCCTGGCCCTTACATAATTATAATGTGACAACAATTTTTTTACTATTATTATGCAAAAGCAATATACCAAGAAGAAAAAAATCAACTTAAAACTGGACAATATGGAACAACAAGCTTACACAAAATCTAGAAAAGATAGCCTTTAAAAGAAACCGCTGTGGGATTTAAGTTAAATGACATTAAGCTAAGATTGTCTGGACATTAAGGACTTAATTAGTACTTAGAAAAACAAATAAGCTAAAAACAGACTAACACCTACACCTAATAAGCACTTATGACTCCAAAAACAGCTCAATGAACTAAGCAAAAAGGCAACCTAAACGCCTAAAACAGATGACTCCAAAAGAGACTTAAAGGACTTGACCACTCTTTTTAAGCTAAATTTTAAGACCATTAAGCACTTGAAATAAACTATAAACTAAAAATAAATTAAGACCTATGACCTAAAACCCAAATAAGCAAGAATTAAGCATTTAAGTTTAGAAAATAAGCTAGAAAGGAACAAGTTAAAATGACAGACTACACCTATTCTTTTTGGATTTTTTTTAAAATAATGACTAATTTTCAACTTAATTTTAAGACTCAATAAGCAAAATTAAAAAGCGAAAAACTTAAAACAGATTAAGTACTCAACTCTAATGACTCAAATAAGAAAGAATTAAGAAAACTAAATAAGGCAATAAGCTAGAAAAAGACCTATGAAATTGGCAGATTACACCTCTTGTTTTTGAACTTGACTTGAGTTGAAAGGACTACTTGCAGACTAGGATTTAAGACTCAAAAAGACTTATTGACAACTAAAAACTAGAAACAGGTTACCTTACACTACATTAAGCCAATAGTAATAAAAAAGTATCCCAAGCTAAGCTTCATTCTAACCATACTTTGACTTGTAATCCCGACTTTAACTTCTAAGCTAGACACTAACTAGCTTGACTAAATTTTGATCAAAAACTCTTAAAAGGAGATTCCAAAGTTTAAAAACTTAAAAACTGATGCACATTGAGGATTATTGATCTCAAAAACCATATTCTAGTAAAATTTTGAAAATCTTAACAAATAAGTAGTTTAGAAAGCTTTAGAACCTTCAGACTTGGCTATTTGATCAACCAACCTTAAAACTTCAACAAAATTGAATTTAAGCCTATAAAAGCTAACACTCTTGCCTTATTTGAGCTTATGAAACTGACTAGCAAACCAAAAACAACTTTAAACCTCATTTGACCCATTTTGAAACCTTAACACAAACACTCCTTTAAGATTTAAAAACTCATATTTAAGCCAAAACAGATCCACATAAGCCCTATTTTTAGAAAACAGATTATTAACTAATCAAGTAAATGAAAAATAAGCAATTACTAACGAAAAATAAGCACTGTTAAATAAGCTATGGTAATAAGAAGATTTGACTAAAAATAGGCAGATTAACTAAAATTTAAACTAAACTAAAATAAGCTATAAACTAAACTCATTAAGCAACAATAAGGCAGAATTAACACAAATAAGCAACATAAATAAGCAGATAAGCAGTCTAATAAGCTAAACAAAAATTAAGCTAAATATTAAGTAAAAGAGAAAGTATACCTTTATCCCAGCTAAACAGGGATCTAAAATGCTATTAAGAGCTTAAATCAACAAGCTAGCTTAATAATAAGCTCTGAATAAGCCCTATAAGTCTTCCAGAACTGGCTTATCTTCCAAATGGCTTATTCAATAGTTTGAGGTATTTTGATTGAGTAGCTTATTCAGCTAAGCCGTTAGAGAGCTTAACTGAATTATGACTAGCTTAAAAGACCTTGTTAGCTTATTAGGTAATATCACAAAACATTTTAAGCTAAAATTTGCATAATAGTAAAACAAAAATTTAAAACAATTTTAAAGCAAACTAAATTTTATTAATTATAAACTGAATTACAATGCTTTGAAAGGAAAATACAGTAATTTAAAAGACAATAAGATAAAAATTACAACAAGCTACTATAAGCTACTTAACTACTAAAAAGCTAGATGTTTCTTAAACTGTGTGAAAGAGAGGTCTATTTATAGCACGAAGATGAAGCTTCTAGGTCTTGGAGGAGCGTCCTGAGCTTCAATAATGGCCATTCATTCATTAACCGCCTCAATATCCATCATCCTTAGCCCTTGGATCATGTACCACGTCCCATCAACCAATTACGTGCTCTGGGATTGCCAGTGTGGACAAGTAGTTGTCAGGCATGTCAAAGATTCCTTCTAGAAGGGGGAACGAGTGAGTATGGTAGATTTGGTGAGGGGAGTTTACCCTGTGTCATTTTTGTTGTGTAAAAGTGAGAGGGAAAAAGAGATTCTATAAAAACTCGACCTGGGTGTTTGACCCGTGTTCATAAACATTGACTTGGGCTTTTGTTGGGCCAAAATAAATGGATAAAGGATTTTAGACTTGTTAAATAGATTTAGGCTTAGAATTATTTTAAGGCTTTTATACATACAAAGTTAATGGGCTGACCCAGCCCATTAAAATGGGTACGGGTTAGCCCATTAAGGATGTATACGCCTTCGGCTTTGGTTTCTCACGCTCTATCCAATCTCGTGCTTGGTTTTGTCCGTTTTGCTTTGTTTTTGTCCATATTTGATATATCCGTTACCTACAAGACTTAAATCACAAAGTACATATATACAATGCATTTTTTATGTATTTTTAGTCATTATTGGTCTTTTTAGCTTGTTTTATTAGGTAAAAGGTATGTGTATTTAAGCACATACCAATGGTGAAAAGCTTCATAGTGTTAATTTGAAAAATGGTTCACCTGATTCAGAGGAAACTTTAGAAGATGCGGAAGAAAGTCGATTGAAAATGAGAAACAAGATTGTTCATATTAATTATGGAAAGTTAAATGCGCTTTATGAAACATTTGTTCCTCAACAAGAATTTTCTGTTGAACAAACATATTTTTCAATTCCTTCTACTTCTAACAATGGTTCTGAGTCTAAAGATGTCACATCGAATTTACCAATTCCAAAAATGCCAAAAGAAAGTAAATTGTTAAAAATGTTTGACACAATGGGTGTAGAATTAATAGTTTACAAACAAGGATTGATAAAACTCTTTTAGAAGACAAGCAACGAAGATGGATGTCTGACAGTCAAAATTCTTTACGAGAGTTTTATAAAACAGATGTAATTCCGATGTCTAACTCTTTATACAAGCATTTGAAAGAAATTAAAGGAGAACTCATTGAAGAAGTACATAAAATGTTAAATATTTTTGAGTCAATAGAACGAAAAGTTAATGAAAAATCTCCAACAGAAAATATTCTTCAAAATGAGATTGATCGACTTTTGGAAGTTTTCTTGACAAGTGAAATTCGAGATTCTGTGTTGCTTTCTATTGAAAAACAGAAAAACGAGCTGTTAAAAGATGAACTTGCGAAAAGTTCAAGTGATTTCAAAGATATCTAAGCCAATTTACTCAAACACATCAAAATTCTTGAAAATGATTTTAAGCGATCACAAGCTCAAAGTATTGATTTTAAACTCAAATTACAACATTAAAAAGAGAAAATAGCTTGTGATGTCTCTTGGAAGTCAAAGTTGTTGATGAGGTGTCATTTTATACACTTTTTTGGGGTCGTTTAACCCCCTAAATCGTTCATTTATGCCCAAAATAGGTACTTAATCGTTCCTTTTCATGTATTCAGCATTTGGAAGGCATTTGGAGGAAATACACGTGACTTGTGCTCATTTGGAGATGAAACAGATAAGACTACAGACCTACACCAACATCTCTCAAGATTATGTTCTCAACAGCTGGAGACGGCGTCACAGATTACACGTGACGCCGTCAAAATTCATACTAAGAAGGCGTCACAAGATTGCAAGACGGCGTCAGAATGCACGACCCGGCCCATTATCTAGAATATTCTCTTTCACGATGGCGTCACGATTAAAACGTGACGCCGTCACAACGATTTTCCTACATATACAAACCCAAATTTAGGGTTTTAAGTGTGTAACTTTAGAGTAAAAGAAAGGGACGAACCCTAGTTCGTTTGGCCACTGTTAGGGACGATTTTAGGGCCTTAAAACCCTATTGTACTTCCTCCAATTCATGTTTTAATCAAGTAAGACTATCTTAATAATTCAATATGTCTTATTGTGTGATTCTTATATGTTCTTGCTTTTTCTTTAACATGCTTAGCTAAACCTTCTATTGTGTTCATTTATGATTGTATGAAGCCTAGGATGTAGATCTTAGTGGTGTTGCTTCTTGTGATGAATATGCATGTTAGGACTTAGAATACCAGCTTTTGTCTGTATCGTTGTTGATATGTTTAGGGAAACATGATTGTGTAGAAAGGATACCATCGGGTAACAGTCTTCATACTACCTTGCCCCTTATATGGTTGACCCACTCTTAATATATTTAAAATGCATTTAATATACTCTTAGGGGCCTTGTAATAGTCTTCATACTACCTTACTTGTGCGTTGCCTTAACGGAATATTAAATAGACCGCGGGTTCGTGTAATTCGTTCATGACTTAGGAAATAATTACATAGATCATCACAAGTGTGACAAAGCAACAACACTAGGAGAAGCAATCTAGGGAGTAATACATGATTAAATAAACACAATCTTTTATTATATTGTTATCACCATTAGCGTAGTTGTTATTTAGTTTATTAGCTAAAACCAAACCCCCTCTCAAATATATGATTTACTTGCTTTCCATAAAACATAAAAATACAAAAATAATCTTCTCTCAACCCTTAGAATTCTGTTAGACCGTGATCAAGCCTTCCCAACCTATTCCTCGAGTGAACGATAACAACCCCCCGAGTCTTGCCTATACTACTACTACAACGATTAGGTGCTCTGACTAGGGAGTTGTAAAACTTCGTGTAGAAATCCTACGATGACCGCATCAAGTTTTTGGCGCCATTGCCGGGGAATAGTTAGGTTTTGATCATAGTTTAGCTTAGTTCTACTCACTTGAATCCTTTCAAGTGCGACTTTATTTACGCATATTAGCCTTCTTGTAGCCTATCTTTTTCTTCGTGTTATTTGTTTCGTAAACTATTCTCGTCAACCACCATGGGAGACGAGAATCCTATCCGTACTCTACGAGACTACTCCAAACCAAGCCAGGAGGGCTATAGGAATACCATTGAGCTCCCCGTAGGGAACAACGTGGTACCTCTTTGATTTGACACCATCCGGTTGGTGCAAAATATATAGAACGACCATTAAAAGTCGTTTAAAACTGATACATTGGATTTAACAAACATTTGTTACAAAAAGCCCGAAGCTTAACTTCTTCATTGTCCATATTACAAAGATACTAGTTCATAATACATGATTCCCAAAATATAATGCAACCATATCTTTAAGCATGTCATCCCAAAATACAAAATCACCAATGTATCGCTTGCACCTCGTGCTTACTGACTTCTTGAAAAACATTGCTTTAAAACGTCAATAATAATGTTGGTGAATTCAAAGGTTTGATAAATCGTATAAAGTTGGACCACAAGATTTCCCCAAGTATATGATAATGCAGGAGATGCAAAACATCACATAATTGTAATTACGTTGCTCTAAGCTCATGACACTGAAGCTCGACATAAATATATGGCAATATATAATTGCCCACATTGCCCGTATTGATGTTCTAACCCGCAACATCCCTAATCCGACATGGTATACGTTCGTTTGCCTAGTGATAGCTAATCACCCGAACGGGGTTGTCAAACCCAATAGATCTATTCATAACATTCGCGCTTACTGAGACCAATCCAATTGGTTATACCATAATTAACAGTTCATGATAATGGGCTCAACTTGGGTTATCGCTACTTAGGCAACACGTAATCATCGTATAAATATTATCCACTTGTGTCCAGTTATAAAACAATTGCATGTTTTCCACCCCAAAACTTATAAAACAAAACCATGTAAAATGTGGGGCTATGAACTCACCTTGAGTTAATGATAATCCAAATATCACAGATAAAGCGTCACGTAAATGATCGAATGCAACCTAAATTAACATAGGTCGTATAAGCACTAATCACTTTGATTAACTAATACCATATATAGGTCTATATAGCTCAATCACCATCTAATCGTTTTAGTGAAATCATACTTATAAAGTTAAAACGTTTATAATTACCGTTTTAGTAAAACTGGCATAACTTTTGCGTTTTAAGTCCGATTTTGACGTTTCTTATGCCCACGTTTTCGTATTAGGACGAGTTATCAAAATTTGACATTTTCAAATTTTGGACCTACTGGTGAACAGTAACTTTTACTGTTCACACCAGATCCTAACTTTATTTATATCGTTTTTGTTATCGTAAATGTCGTATTTTCTTCGTTATAGCTCCGTTTTTAACGATTCTTTCGAGCACGATCTCGTAATTGAAAGTTCTATTGATTTATGAGGTTTACAAAAATAAAAGTTTCTGTCATGAATAGTAACTTTTATAAAAATAGTTTTATAAAACCCGGTATTAACGTAAATCGTATTTTTATCGTATCTTTCTCATTATTAATCCGTTTTTCGAGTTTCTTACCTTTTTGGAATCATCATGAGGTGTACTATCTCTATAAAATGTAAAACCTACTGTCTAAAACACGAATTAAAACAGCCCCTTTGTAACATTTATATATACTTGTTTATATAAGTTGTTTTATATACTTTTTCAACTTAGTAACTTACCACAAGTCTTTTATAACCATATATATCATATGTCATACATATAATAATGTCCATAGGTCCATAATTTGCCCAAATGATCAAGATCACAAGTTCTTAACAAGCCATTTACCATCCTTTTACTTGAAACTTAATAAGTAACCTTTAAAACCCTAATTTGTACATAAACATTTTTACACTTAACCAACATGTTACAATACTTATATAACCATTTTAACATGATATTACCATCAACATAACATGTATAAAAGTGTACAAAACAATGATAACAAGTAAAAAATCCCTTTTACATGTTTAAAAGTGCCCTAATGGTGATTTTTGCTACATAGAACATCATATACATATAAACTCATGAAATGAAAAAGTAGTAGGTTTTATAGAGGACATTTTGATGAACAAGGATGAGGAGATAATATGTGCTTAAACCTTCGTAGACTTCAAACCAAGCTTGCACACTTGAAATCCTATTTTCCAATAGAAACCCCTAATCTTGCTTCTTCACACTTGCAAATGCTTAACAGCTTCGTATAATCACCTTAGTTTCTCCAGTGGATCTTCATGTAAGAATTATGTGTAAAGGTTGTTATAAATATTTTGTATTGATTGGGTATGTATTAGGGGGTGCCGTGGTTGGGATCAAGCAAAAGAAAGTGAGAAAAGAGGTATGTTTTTCACTATTGATAATTGCTAGGTGTATGTGTTACCTTTCTAGCTAAAGTCTTATGTACCTCTTGAATTTAGCCAAGACCACTTGGATGAGTCATAAGACAAGATGAGTAAAACATGGAAGGTCCTTATGGTCTAGGTAGGGTTTTGCTTGAAAAAGTCTATGGTTTAAATTAAAAGGTGTATGTACATTGCAAGTTTGATAGATTTTTATGATTTTATTGGATTATTTATCCACCACAATACGGCCATGGTTGTTATTTTTTTTGTTTTGATATATTTTTGTGATTTTTGAGTATTGGGTATAAATGTGGGTATTTGTTGAAGCGTAGAAAAGTTTTGGTGGTTCCGGGTATGCCTAAACGTATTTTATCGCGAAACGTAGTCACTTTACGCAACCAATAAAAATAAAATAACAAAGATCATAATTATTCTCAAAATAATTATTTAATACTTGATTGATGTAAACGCTTAATTGTTTGATGCTCGTTTACATTGAATACTCGCTTTTAGCTTACGCGATTTAACTTAACACTTTAAACTTAAAAGCAAACGCGTACAACACTAAAATAAATAGTAGATTTATTGACGACGTCAATGACCCTAAAACACGGGGTGTTATATGTTTCTTCTCCATTATTGAGCAAACCAGAGGAGTACTAGTTTCTTTTCCTTGTTTTTTTACCCTTTATTCGTTTTTACAGGTACTTCTAGAGAACATTGGGGACAATGTTCAACTTAAGTGTAAGGGGGAAATAAGCCTTAGAAACTAGTCTTCATTTGTCATTTGTTTTATTCCTTAAAATGATGGGTAATATATCAAAACATAACATAAGAGGTGATTTTTACCCAAATTTAATTTTTTTATGACACATACCGACGAAAACCAAGTATTAATAGCGTCTCGCGAATAGGAATTTATATGACTAGCATAATAACCCTCAGAATTCCACCCTAAAAATGTGAGGTTCGCCCTTAGATCTTTAGGAATTCGGGTATTTATTTTTGATACCCAAGATAGTTTATACCTTTATCTTTCTCGAGTTAAGGAGTAAGCAGTCACATGTGTCTATTCCGTCGTTACGGATGTGTACGTGTGGTCTTCGTCGCCTATTCTGAAGCATCGGTATTGAATTATATGAGTGTACCAGTAGTATATTAAATTAGAACTTGTTATGTGATTCATACCGAGACCGCATAGTAAGTATTAAGATTTGCCTGATAAGAGGCATTAGGATTAACCTATGTTTTAAACCTGTAATTGTTATGATGGTCACACCGATCATATAACTATCCCACACCCTTGCCATGCACTCATTATTAGTGCAGGATACCCTAGTACAACCCTCCGAGCCTATCCTTTTTCACAGTTCTCGTAAATTTTTAGTGGATTCCAGATTATTAATGAAGAGCATTATCACCCTTAAACCAATCGTTACACCTAAAAAACCTTAGCCTACCTTGTATGTACTCGATTTTAGTACATTATTGTGATAACCCAAGCTAATTATTTGAGTACACGGTTGCTAAGTCCTTATCCTTGTAAATAATATTTTAGGACGATTGGGATTCATGGTAGTATTTATTTCGCGGAAGAATGGGGAAGAAAAGTTAAGTCAATAACCCCATATGTTTGTCAAATGATCTCCATGTTATTTTCATCCACCTTAAATTGGGTCATTAGTTAGATTGTAAATATCGAGCATGTAAAAGCTCAAGTGTAGGGGTACATGTTATAAACCCCATATGATGTATTATGTTATAAAAAAAGAGAAAAGAAAAAGAAATAGATTGATGTAGAGTTTGTAGATCTTCTTCCGAGTCTTGGCTTAGCAACCAAATCAGATTGGTTAGATCTTTTATATCTAGGATAAACAATAACAATGATTGAATATGCACAGCGGAATTATAAGAACACAATCAATGTTATCACAAGGTTTTCTTTATTGATACGATTTTCCTATTACCCCAACTATAACTTGGGGCTACTAACTACTACATAGACATCTATAATATGTATATTACTAACTAACTACTAATTATGGTGTACACACACACACCTTTACTATTTGACTCTCATTAGTAGACTATGCAATGCATTCATTTTTCTAAATGCCTATACCTCCTTTTATAGCATAAGGAGTCTTAGGCTTACAAGGAAACTAATTAATATATTAATGAGAGAATCAATTAATTATCTTCTCATTAATATTCATTCTTATCTTATTTTGACCAAATCTTTAATTTCTTCTACATCTTGTAGAACTTCATGATGACAATTTTGGTCCTTTTTGTTTCCATCTTGTTTCATTTTTTTATTAACTTTGTCTCATCAAATCAAGAATCCCAACAATCTTCCCCTATTTGATGATGACAAAACAAACAAAGTCTCGTACGAACTTCATCATAAAGCTAAAGCTTCCCCTGAAGTTGAGATGTAATCATCTCCCCGAATAAAACAAAATCTTTAATGCTTCCCCTTGACTTAAGATAAGAATTAGAATCCTTAACTATGTCACCACACATAATAAGCTGCAAATCATATCTCTGTAGTCTTCTTCCCCTTTTTGTAATCATCCAATAGGGGTCTTTTTGTAGATATGCAACTTGTAAACACGTCCCCTCAAGTGGTGTATGTAGATGGTTAAACATTTAATCAATAAGCTTCCCTTGAAGCCCATATGTTTACCATCTCTTGAATCTTGAACTCTATAGGCTCTATGTAGTGAAAACTGATGAAGAAAACTAAGTATAACGAATTTGATGAAGAAGTAAAATCTCCCAAACTTGTGTCTTATGTCTTGCACTATCCACGTGACGTCAAACTTATAAATAAATTTATGAAATATAAGTAGACCGCAACCTCTTAACAAAATCCTCATCTTCTATGAGACACATACTAAGTGTAGCAAATGTGAGCATTGAGCACCATAAGAAAAGTCACACACCTTTGCTAGATTTGTCAAGTATTCGTCACCATCAATTAAGCACGAACAAGTTATCTTTAAAGCCAACCACAACTTTAAGATATGATAAGAACACGCACCTGTGAAACTCAACTACAACATCAAATAAGCAATATTTAATTATCTTCGTAATCACCTCTTCAATAAATCTCCAAACCAAGCCATAAAATCAATAAGAATAAACTATTATTAGAAATAGTTCCATCCGAGATCCAAACGGTTTATTTTTCTTTGAATGTCTGTTTTGTTCCTAACCATTAGACAGTGACTAAACAGCATTAACATTACAAAAACCTTGGCAGTAAAATTAATCAACGAAAAGTAATAAACTATGGAATGAGCCATATAGACCCGAATCCCTGACGGGTAACCGTACGGTTTCCATACCGAAACGGTACCGAATCCGTATACAGTACGGGGGACCGAGGTACCATGATTTGAGTAAAAAAAAATCGGGCCCACCTAATTCGGTTCGGGGGACGGTTACCCGAAGTCGGTGAATATACCGAAAAAAAGGGGAAAAACATCGATATTTCCTAGGGTACCGGAACGTACCGGTACCGATCGTCGGTACGGTACCTGGGATACCATAATTTATGCTCGGGAAAAAATCGGTACCACCAAATCGGTACGGGTTCGGTACCGGTTCGGTACCGTGCTCATCCCTAGTACTAACAAAATTTGAACCGGTAGCATTAACCCGCAAATACTACTAGCAGCACAAAGTTAATAAGAACCACGCTAGCAGTACTAATGAATAAACCCAGCTGTTCATCACATCCAATCAATCCATAAGCCCAATATAGTACGCTGTAATAATTTCCATAACTTGTACATCTTCATTGCTCGAACAGTTTTAACTTTTTCTGGGGCCCAAACAGTACTAATATACTCCATTGACGAACAGTATTAATCATGTTAAAGGCAACACTAATGTATACTTTGAGCCTAACTCAACAGTTTTAACCCATATAAGCCCAAGCAGAAGTAGTCTTCACGTAACAGCATGTACTCGAACAGTAGTATCAATAAACTTGGCAACATTAATTCTTTCTTGTACCACAAACAGTATTAACTAACTTGCCAAAACCCTAATAGCATAAAACTGTTTTGAGCAGTATTAACATATAAACAAACATTCCATAGCTGTTACCTTTATTTAGTACCTTGTACTTGAACAATATAACATGTAATAACAGCAGTTCATGTGCCTTCTTTTGCTTCATTGTTTAATAGGAGCAGTAGTATTGTACTAACTCATGGAAGCCAAATAGCATTAACTTCCTACTTTCTCATGCCCATACACATAAACCACGTCCATCACCAATATAAACCTCCTTCATTTATCATAAGCAGAACTAATGAAAAACATGAAGCAGTACTAATATTCACATGTAGCAGTATTAACGCGAATATGACTTACCAGTACTATAGATTATCTTGGCAGCACTAATCAAACTAGTATGTACACAAATAGTTTGATCATTATGAAGCCTAATATTTCAGTATAAAAATCTCATTAGATGCGCATAATACCTATGAATTAGGGTTTCTTCTCTACCATTCCTTAAACCTTCACACCAAAACCCTAATATTCTACTGCTGCTGTTGTTGTTCGTTATTCTTCTTATGAACAACATCTTTTGCTGCTATAAATAATCATATCAATCAAACATAGAACGCCATTTAATGATATGCTTGATACCAGCCAAGGATATTCGTGAAGAATAATGTCATTTAAGCATTTGACATTCATGTGTCAGATCCAGAAAGAAACACAGCAGCACCATCAATTCATACAATAGCAGTATTAACATTCTTTGAAGAAAAACCTATTAAAAATTAGGGTTTCATTTTTCTTCATAAAACCAGCAACCACGACTACTATTACGTACACATCATGAGCTACTGGGGTTCATCATCACCCATGTGGGTGACTCACCGTTACTAGTAACACCTTGGGTCCTTTCCGAATCAGAATGATATAAAAACATGTAACGCACCAGATCCCATAGTAGTGACTATAATGAAAACCTAATAAAAGGTTTAGTAATTCAACATGAGCTACCAAGATCCAATACATCTTCTTTTCTTCACAAAATTCGGTACATAAACCTTGTAACATCCTAGATCACGAGCCACGAAGCTCTGATACCAATTGATAAGATTGTTTTAAGCTCAGATTGGTTAGATCTTTTATATCTAGGATAAACAATAACAATGATTGAATATGCACAACGGAATTATAAGAACACAATCAATGTTATCATAAGGTTTTCTTTATTCATATGATTTCCCTATTACCCCAACTATAACTTAGGGCTACTAACTACTACATAGACATCTATAATATGTCTATTACTAACTAACTACTAACTATGGTGTACACACACACCCCTTTACTATTCGACTCTTATCAGTCGACTATGCAATGCATTCATTTTTCTAAATGTTTGGACCTCCTTTTATAGCATAAGGAGTCCTAGGCTTACAAGGAAACTAATTAATATATTAATGAGATAATCAATTAATTATCTTCTCATTAATATTCATTTTTATCTTATTTTGACCAAATCTTTATTTTCTTCTACATCTTGTAGAACTTCATGATGACAATTTTGGTCCTTTTTGTTTCCATCTTGTTTCATTCTATTTTTCACTTTGTCTCATCAAATCAAGAATCCTAACATGACCCCTCATATTGTTATTATCTAGGTAGAAAAGCCTATTTGCTTGAGGATAAGCAAATCCCAAGTGTAGGGGTATTTGATGAGGTGTCATTTTATACACTTTTTTAGGGTCGTTTAACACCCTAAATCGTGCATTTATGCCCAAAATAGGTACTTAATCGTTCCTTTTCAGGTATTTCGCATTTGGAAGACATTTGGAAGAATTACACGTGACTTGGGCTCATTGAAGAAGAAACGGACGAGACTACGAACCTACACCAACATCACTCAAGATAATGTTCTCAGCAGCTGGAGAGGGTGTCACCAATACAACGTGACGCCGTCACAACAAAAACCAAGACGGTGTCACTGGATCTCATGACGGTGTTAGAGTACACGACCCAGCCCATTATTTATAATATTCTCTATCATGATGGCGTCATGACTAAAATGCGACGTCGTCACAGCGTTTCTCATATATATACAAACCTAAATTTAGGGTTTTGAGTGTGTAACTTTAGAATAAAAAGAGGGTACGAACCCTAGTTCGTTTAGCAGTTGTTAGGGATGATTTTAGGGCCTAAAACCCCTATTGCTACTTCCTATAATTCATTGTTTTATCAAGTAGGTTTATTTAAATCATTCAATATGTCTATTTGTGTTTGAGTCAATCTAATGTTTTGCTTTATTAACATGATAGGCTAGGCCTTCTTATTGTGTTTATTTATGATTGTATGAACATAGAATGTAGATCTTAGTGTGTGCGTCTTGTGATGGATGTGCATGTTAGGCCTTAGAAAACCAGCTTTTGTCTGTATCGCTGTTGATATGTCTAGGGAAACGTGATTGTATAGAAAGGATACCATCAGGTAATAGTCTTCATACTACCTTGTCCCCTAATATGGTTGACCCACTCTTAATATATTTCACATGCACTTAGTATACCCTTAGGGGCCTTGTAATAGTCTTCATACTACATTGCTTGTGTGTTGCTTTAATGGAATGCTAAGTAGACGGCGGGGTTCGTGTATTCGTTCATAACTTCAGGAAATAAATGACATAGATCATCACAAGGGTGACAAGGAAACAACACTGCGAAGGAAGAATTCTAGGGTAGTCAATACATGACTTAAAAATAAACACGGGACTTTTATCTTATTGTTATCGCATTAGTTTAAGATTATTATTCTGTTTTATAGCATAAAACCAAACCCCTCTCAAACATATGATTACCTGCTTTCCATAAAAACATAGAAATACAAAATAATCTTTCCCCAACTTTTGAATTCTATAACCATGATCAAGCTCCTTCCCAACCTATTCCTCGGAGGTTTGAACGATAACAACCCCTGAAGTCTTCCTATTACTACTTACAATGATTAGGTGCTCTGCCTAGGGAGTTGTAAAACTTCTTGTTGAAGTCTAACGACGACCGCATCAGAATTATGTGTATATGCCGAATGTAGTTTAAACTCAGGCAACCATGCTTCTACAAACATTTTCAACTATGACTCCTCAAGATTCCTCTTGGAACATGGACACTAGATCACCTTCCCAACCTATTCCTTTAGTAATTCGAGCATCTATCCATCTTTATTTGTTGGCAATGGTAACTCTATTCTTGTCACTCATACCGGACATAGCTTCTTGCATACATCTTATAAGCCTCTTCATCTGACTCATATTCTTGTCACACCTCACATCATTAAGAATTTAATTTTAGTTCATAAATTTACCCATGATAAAGATGTTTCTGTTAAATTTGATGCTTATGGTTATTCTGTAAAGGATTACCAGACCCAAAAGATTCTTCTTCGTTGTGATAGCACGGGCGACCTTTACCAGATCACTCAACAACCTCCATTACAAACTCTAGTTGTTTTGCTTTCATTTAGTTCCACAACAAGGCACAGACGCCTCGGTCATCTCGGGGATTGATTGTTTGCTTCGTCTGTTAGAGTCAAAGTAATTTAATTCATGTAATAATATCAAAGTTGTCCCACCTTTGTCTATCATGCGTGCTCAATTAGGTTAACATGTTTAAGCTTCTTCGTTTATAGTTCTCAGTTTCTGTTATGTTTGTGTTTGAAAATTATTCCACTCAGATATATGGACATTCACCGATTCCAAGTGATAGTGGAATTTAGATATTATGCTATATTCTTTAGATCATTTTTTCGAACTTTGTTTGTGGTACTACATTTTTGCATAAAAAAAAATCTGATTTGTTTGATAATTTTATTGCTTTTCGTGCTTATGTTAACAAACAATTTAATGTCGACATCAAGACTTTGCAGTGTGACCATGGTGGTGAATATGACAACATCCGTTTCCATGACCTTTTTCGCCAAAATGGCATGTAGTTTCGGTTTTCTTGCCCTTGTACTTTGCAACAGAATGGCAAATCCGAGCGTATGCTTCGCACCATTAATAACCTTATCCTTACATTACTCTTTCAAGCACTGGGTGGAAGCTCTTAATATGGCTGCTCACTTTTTAAATATATTACCTTCTACCGCCATTAATAATGAAATACCATTCACCAAACTTTATAACCAAACCCCCACATATGAACATTTGCGTATCTTTGGATGTCTTTGCTATCCTCACGTTGATGTTTCACATAAACTAGAACCACGATCCACACCTTGCGTCTTTCTTAGTTACCCCGTCAATCATCATGGTTATAGGTGTCTCGACTTAGCCTCTAATAAAATTATTATTTCGAGACATGTGCGGTTTGATGAAGACATTTTTCCAATTGAAAATTTTACATCTTCTAATAAACCAACATATGATTTCCTTTAACCACCCATACAAACTACAACCAATGTTCCCACCACTGAACCATTTGTCCAACACATGAATGAACCAAACAACCCAATTACGCCCCATCCTACAACCCCTCCAATTAGCCCACCACAACCAGATGCCCCCATCTCATACCTCAACACCAATTCCAACTTCGGCCCAAACACAATCACATGCCCAAACGGTAAATAGGCATACTCCAATTCCCATAAATAATTCATCACAAACCATGTCTACCCATCTCATGGTCACTCACGCTAAAGATGGCATTTTTAAACCACTTGAACGTATGAATTGTCATGTTATAACTACTTCACCGCTTCCTTGCTCTCATGTTCATGCTCTTCGTGACCCAAACTAGAAAGAAGCTATGTTAGATGAATATAATGCTTTAATTACTAACGGAACGTGGGTTCTTGTACCCCATCCAGCTAACGTTAATGTGGTTTATTCGATGTGGCTTTTCAAACATAAATTTAATGCATATGGCTCATTAAGCAGGTATAAGGCCCGTCTTGTTGCAAATGGACGCAGTCAACAGCATGGTATTGATTGTGATGAGACATTTAGTCTGGCGGTTAAACCGGGTACCATTCATATCGTTTTGAGTCTTGCAATTTCTCGTGACTGGCCTATTTATCAGCTTGACATAAAGAATGCTTTTCTTCATGGTCACTGATCTGAGACTGTTTATATGCATCAACCTCCTAGGTTTATTGATCCTAACAAACCTAATTATGTATGTCATCTGCAGCAGTCTTTGTATAGGCTTAAGCAAGCTCTGTGTGCTTGGTTTTAGCGCTTTGCTAGTTACGCAACACGAGACAGTTTTCAGCATAGTAAAACCGACTCCTCTTTATTTATCTTTCATCGAGGATCTGACATTGCTTATTTGCTGTTTTATGTAGATGATATTATTCTTACAACATCGTCTTTAACATTTCTACAGCGGATCATTGCTTCCCTCCATAGTGAGTTCGCTATGAATGATCTTTGCTATAACACCCCCAAAAAATCATACAACGCAGCGGAATACCACATGGGGTGCTACTTCATAATACACAGCGCTAGCTAGATACAACGAGTACGACCTCTAATTTTTTTGTCGTTTGTAAAACAATATCTTGTTGATTTTCTAAAATCAAATAATAGTGGTTCCCATATTGCATTCACATGAAAAACTTGAATGTAAAGGGGAGCTTAATCACATCAAATAATCCAAGCAACTAATTCACCTGAAAATAAAAACTTATTTAAAGTGTCAACATTAAAGTTGGTGAGTTCATAGATTAGTTTAAATATGAATGTAAGTTTCAACTGAATGTATTTGTCCATTGTATCATCACAGTACCATGTAAAAATCCCAAAGATTTATAAAGAATGCACGACACATTTTATGTCACCAAAAGTACCAATCTTATCCCAAAGATTTATAAAGAATGCATGACCAATTTAATGTCACCAAAATGTTTCAAGTATGTATTTGTTGGGGGCCCTGTAGTCCCAACGTGATCCGACATGTTATAACGTTCGTTCCCAGTGATAGCTAGTCACCCGAACGGGGGTTGTCAATCCCGAATAGATCTATTTTATTATTCGCTCCGTGGGACATCACGCCTTATAAGCGTTCGTTACCGGCGGATAGCTAAAATTCCCCCCCCCCCGAACAGGGATCACACCCGATTTGATCTATTCTTAACATTCGCGCTCACCCTCCAAGTGATTTACAGTTCATGACGCTGTGATGTAGACTTGTATGTACCCATCACATTTTGTCCCCTCCAAGAACACCCGGACAGTGATTTAAAGAATATATACTCCAGTTTTATGGTGTCCCCTCCACCGAACACCCGGGCCGTAAAGTGAAAATTGTCTCCGTTACCGGGTCCCCTCCAAGAAACACCCGGGGCAGTTAATTTTGTTTGTTATCAGTTCATCCGCCCTAAGCTAATCCGAATAATGCATTTCAAATGTAAAGTATGTATTTGTGACCAAAAATGAAGTCAAATAATGTATCCCATAGCGAGCTATGCAAATAAGTATGTAAACCAATTTGTAATCAACCATGTAAACACATTTGCAAACAAGCATGTTCTCACCCCAAATATATGTAAAACGAGTAAAAATAGGGGAGCTATAAACTCACCTTAATCAAAGACCACGATCAAATAATCCAAAATTAATTCACAAACGAATCTACGAAAGATAGCGGTCGGACCCTATTAATTATGTCGCTCTATTATAATACACGTATTAAATACGATCAACGATGCGTACATCGTAACGACGAAATCATACATATTTTAATATGTATACATACATATATACATGTGATGAGAAATCCACTTGCGCGTCTTTAAACCTTAACCCTTAGTATATTATATGAATATATACTATTTTCCGTCCAATCATAGCTTTATGTCGGAATCATTTACCGAAAGTTCCTATGTTTAGTCTCTTGTTTTTAGGATCCGCAAACAATGGTTGCTTAATATAATTAATTCACTAATTATATTTAATCGACCTTTAGTTTTGACCCGCTATATCTTAATTTAAAACAGACAATCCTCGCGGCAAAGTAAAATGTCATTACGAACAACTTTCGTGTTTCGCCGGAAGGCTGAAACGGACTCGAAAGTGCTCAAATCGTTTAATTAATAGATCTGTCAGATTTAATATATTAAAATAACTTATTTTCTATTAAAGTGTATATTCCGATTTCACTCCAGTTTCTTCGTTATTGGAGTTAAAAGTCCGTTTTAATGTTCCTAAACATCCAATAAAATAATATAATTCATTATATTTTGTAAACCAAAATCGATCTTTTCAAAATCTCGAATCCCGAATCCCATGTTCCGTTTTCTGCTTTTAATTATTCGTTACAAAACGCGCCAAAGTCCGTTTTTAGTTCAAATCTCGTCTAAACTATATCTAGTATCGCTTATACATTAATATCAATCCCGTTTTAAATATTAATATCATATTTTACTTAGACGTCGCAAGTTTAAACAGATTTCATCACATATACATTTTATCGATAATATAAACGAAATAATCGAATGCTTTTAAATTAAACGCACCCTTTTTCGGTGTCAACACAATCAAACGCACCCGTTTCCGTTGCAAACCCAAACCAACCCAAACATCCCCCGGC
This sequence comes from Tanacetum coccineum, assembly GCA_026074375.1. Lineage (NCBI taxonomy): Eukaryota > Viridiplantae > Streptophyta > Magnoliopsida > Asterales > Asteraceae > Tanacetum > Tanacetum coccineum. The sequence continues at coordinate 8,353 of BQNB010066999.1, read as the reverse complement.
TGTTAATGACAGCCGAACCAACAAACACCCCCCCCCCCAAGGGCTGTTTGGCAGCAAAACAAACACCCCTTTGTGGGCTATTTTCCAGAAACCAAACGCACCCTTTGGCTGTGACTCGGAAACCAAACGCACTCTCTTTGGGGTTGAGGCACAAACAAACGCACCCTAAATTCTACAAAGCCAAACGCACCCTACTCGGTTGTAAACCAAACGCACCCTTAAGCTGTTATAAACAGCAAAACAAACGCCCCCTGTTGCTAAACCCAACCCGAACCAAACCACCCTACGTGGTGTTTACCAATGAACAAACGCATCCTTGGCTGTGGAACAGCCAACCCAACGCACCCAACCCGGCTGTTTCGACAGCCAAACCCGACGACCCTTCCCGGCTATACCCGGCTGTCCCACAGCCAACCCGACACCCTCCCCGGTTGTTTCGACATCCAACCAAACATCCCCCCGGCTGTTAACGAACAGCCGATACAGCGCCCCTTGGTTAGTAAAACAACACAACCTAACGCATCCCTTGGTTGTTAAACCCAACCCGACGCACCCTTTTCGGGGCTGACCCGAACCCACAAACCAACGCATCCCGTGTGGTGTAAAACCACATAAACAAACACACCCTTGTGGTGTTTGACTGCCACCCAAACACACCCCTCCGGTGGTTGTTTTACACACGAACCAAACCCACACGCACCCTCTTGGTGCTTAACCTAACCCGAACGCACCCTACGGTGGTGCAAACCACGAACCCAAACGCACCCTTTGGCTGATTTACACAGCCAAACGCACCCTTATGTGGTGTTAATCACAAAAACAAACACCCCTATGTTGCTGTGACAATACCAAACGCACCCTACCTATGGTGGTTCACCACCGAAACAACACCCTTTTCGGGTTGCTTATAAAACCGAACGCACCCTGACTGGTGGTTTGTAAAACCAACCGCACCCTCGTGGTGCTGCCATTAAACCCAACGCACCCTTTCGTTTCAATCGAACCCGACGCCCCCACGGCTGTGGTGGTGGAGGTGAGGGTGGTGATGGCGCGTGGTAGCGAGTAGGTTAGGGGATCGGATAGATCGAAAGGTGAGGAGTATTCTTGGTCTTCGCCGGAAAATATTTTCCGACGGTAGGTGGTGTTGGCCGGCGGCGGCAGGTGGCTGGCCGGACATGGGAGGAGGGAGAGAGTTTAATGAGTGTGTGTGTATATGTATGAATGGAAATGAAATAAATGTTATAAGTTTATATATATATAAATTGGAAAGTGACAAGTTGAAATAGTCCAGGGTTTGTTTTGTAACTTTTTAGTAAAATTTCGATACGTATCGGTTCGGGACTCGTTTGAAGGACTTAACGGACGATTCAACTCTCGAAACTTGCGCCATTGTTTTCCAAATCATTTTTCTGATAAAAATGAGTATTCACTCAACTACTATTCGTAAACGTTTTATAAAATTTATTTAAAACGTTTATTATTTATTTTGTATATTTCCGATAAACTTGTCCGTAAAATGATCATTTTACTCGAATATTTGCGTCTTCAACAAACGTCACTGAATAAAATGTTAAATAATTTATTAAATATTCTTATTTAATAAAACGTGATAATTAAATGTAATTTAATTATTTTTGTGCCGGTACTCGTTCTTGATTCTAAAATCTTGCGAGGGCATTTCAGTCACCTTCTGACTGTTTTCGGGTCTCGGTCAAAACTAAAAAGTTGTCAGGAATGTCGTTTCACATCAAATTGCTTTAGAGTCCGAGTCGTGAATACGTGATTTAGATGATCGTTCTTATAAGTCAAGCCAGACCCGAAAAGTCTAAGGATATAATCGTCATTCAAAATATTCGAAAATTCTCGGATGTTACAGTACCTACCCCTTAAAGAAATCTCGTCCCGAGATTAAATTTGTGTTATCCGATTGTGTGACCAAGGAAAGACTTAAGGTTTAATAACTCGTTCTAAACAAGACGCTGATAACTTTATTCAGCAAAATTCGGTGTTTCTACACTTCTCAATCTACCAAAAAATTTGGCTAGGTTTGTCCAGGATATTTAATCCATCAAAATGGGTATCTCAAAATATATCATTACAGATCTTATGACTGGTATAACCGCGTTATATGGAAAGTCTCATTATAGTGAAAACCTCAAGAAGAAAGTGTAGTCGCGTGAGTATGTTTGTATAAGTTTCTAAATGTCCGAGGACGGAGTCTCGTTTCTACTATCTGTAATGTTCGATGATTCACATCAACGTGGCTTATAGGTGCAAGTACCCAACTTACTAGGCATTTCCAGGATGTATCGCGACCTAAGTCTTCCTACTAGTGGCCCGAAATGAATAGTCTAACTATCTGTTTCGTCGATAGGTGTTTATCTTGTTTAAGGGGAGTTGCAACGAACTACTAAATCACGTTTTCACGATTCGGACCCTAAAGCAATTTGATGTAAAACGATATTTCAGACAACTTTTTAGGTTTACTCGAGACTTGAAAACAAGCAGAAGAGGGCTAAAACAGCCTCGCAAAGTTTTCAAAACTGCACACAACGGGTGCCGACACACACAAATAATTAAATTTATTTTTAATTATCACTACACATTTAATAAAAATATTAAATAAAATCATTTAATATTTTATTTATTTCATCGTTGTTGATAACGCGAATATCCGAGTTAAAAATTCATTTTTATTTTAACCGAGTCACCAAATAAATAACAAATATTTATATAAATGTTATAAAAACATTTATGAAATACTATCAAGTAAATACTCATTTTTATCGGAAAAATGATTTGGAAAACAATGGCGCAAGTTTCCTATTTTGAATCATCCATTAAGTCGCTCAAACGAGTCCCGAACGACTATTTACCAAAATTTACACTTTTGGTCCCTGTGAAAAATTTATAAAATTCACCCTCAACTTATTGAGACATGTCACTTTTATATAAAAGTTTTAATATATATATTTATTATAAATAAAAGTTTTATAAAAACTTTACATTTTTTTTCATATAACAACACACACACACATAAACATCACTCTCTCTCTCCCTCTCATTTTCCAGCAGCCACCGCTGCCCCACCTCCGGCCACCTTCGGCCGTCGCCGGAAAAGTTTTCCGGTGAGTTTTCCGGCCAAGTCCAAAAAGGTTTCTCATCACCCGATCTATCCGATCTACCACCCCACTCGCCGCCACGCGCAATCCCCATCATCTCCACCCACCACCGCTGCCGCATCCACAAACGCCATCATACCACCCACTGCCGCATCAACAAAGACGCACCACTCACACATCTCCTCTACCGTCTGCCACCACCCACCCCCGTCACATCTTTACTCGTCGAACCTTCATCTCTTACCCACGCCTACGCACCACCAAAGGGTGCGCTTGAGTTTTTATCAATATGGACCAAGGGGTGCGTTTGTTGCTTATCAAACCAAAAGGGTGCGTTGGGTGTTATGTCATCCAAAACCACAAGGGTGCGGTACCGGCTCTGGTTGCATCAAAGGGGTGGGTTCGGTTGAGTTTATCGCATCTGGGGTGCGTTTGGTTTATGAAGAAATCGAATAGGGTAGCGTCTTGGTTAACAGATAAGGGGGCGTCTTGGCTGTGTAAATCGCACAAGGTTTTTTTTTGGCGTTTGTTTGGATGTATGACACCGCCATGGGGTTTGTAAAACAACATAGGGAGGTTTGTTTTATAAAAATGATAACACCTCCCAAATCTGGATCGCAGCGATAAAATAGCGGTCCGGGCGTGTTCACTTCTCAGATTAAAAAACACAAGATATATATATTGGAACGACCAAAAAGTCGTTTAAAACTGATACATTAGATTTACACAAATGTTGGATAAAATAGCCATGAAGCTTTTCTTGGTCATTGTTATTTATTACAAAGTTCTGGGTCACAACTAAGGTAGTTTACCCATACATGCGTATGCGGATAAACAGTAGCGTGTGCAGGAAATCACTATTACCCAACATTCACCACAGGTAGCTTGCACCTTATGCTTACTGATCTCTTGAAAAACATTGCTTTAAAACGTCAACAATAATGTTGGTGAAAAAAAACAAATTCATAGGTTTGGATAAATCATATATTATTGGACCACAGATTACCAAGAGTTTGATAATTGCAACAGATGCAGACATCATATAAATGTAATTACGTTGCACTAAGCTCAATGACACTGAAGTTCGACATAAATGAATACCCATAATAAATGGCCATTACATTACCCGTTATAATTTTCTAACCCGCAACATCCTACTGTTCGACGTGGTATACGTTCGTGTGCACCAGTGATAGCTAAATCACCGAATGGGGATGTCAATCCCAATCATAGATCTTTTCATAACATTAGCGCTCACTATCCAGTACTGACAGTTCATGATTAATGGTCAACTAGGGTTTATCGGCTAGTAGGAAGCCAGTAATCATAATGTAAAACTTAACCACTTGTGTCCAATTGTAAAACAATGCATGTTTCTCACCCCAAAAACTTATAAAACAAAATCATGTAAAACGTGGGGCTATGAACTCACCTTGAGTTACTGATAATACATATTTTTCCAGATAAGTGTCACGTAAATGATCGATGCAACCTAAATTAACAATAGGTCGTATAAGCACTAATCGCTTTGATTAACTAACATCATATACAAGTCTATGTAGCTACATCACCATCTATTTGCACTTGTGAAAACATATTTATAACTGTAAAACATTTATAAATATCGTTTTAGTAAATATGTCGTAACTTTCGCGTTTCAAGTCCGTTTCTTACATTTCTTACATCCACACTTTCGTATTAAGACGATGTATCAAAATATGACATTTTTGGTATTCATGTCATCTGATGAAATAGTGCAGTTTACTGTTCATACCAGTTATTAAAACTTATTTTTAGAACTTAAAATTAACGTAAAATCGTAAACGTCGTTTTTATTCGTTATAGCTCTGTTTTAGCGATTCTTTCAAGCACTTCTCGTAATAAAAGTTCAATTTTATTTTTGATGATTTCCAAAATTATATGTTTTCTGTGAACATATCTTTTTATTAAAATTCTTTTTTTGAAGGGTTATTTTTATGTTTTTAGTATATAAATTGCAAATTCATAACTCCTTCAAATTATTATATATTATGATTCTTTCATTTGGAATCTAGAATTGTGTATAATCCTGTTAAAAAACATCAAAACTTTCTGTTTTGTTATATTTTTTTAAAAGTTATTTTATAATCTCGTTGAATTAAGGTATAACTCGTAATTAGCGGTATCTTTTTTCGTTATTAATGCCGTTTTCGAGTTTCTTATCCTTTTTGGATTCGTCGTGAGGTGTATTATCTTTTTAAAAATCAACTCACTCGTTTGAAATTCGAAATCCAAACAGCCCATTTATGTTTTATATGTATACTTTTATATAAGGCTTGTTTTATATACTTTTTACCTTTGTAAATTTACCACAAGTCTTCCACCTCACTTTATGTCATAAGTCATATATATAATAAAGTCCATAAGTCCCTTAGTGTCGTCCTTTTGTCCAGTTTAACAAGGTCTTAATTCACTTTTAATCAAAATTATTAGAAACCTAATTTAACAACGATTTACATATTGAACTTTTTATGCATTAACCAAGTGTGTACAAGAGTTTATCTCTTCCATTATAAACTTATTTTAATATTCTTATAACATAAACAAAAGGTCCATGAACAGATTAATAAGGTCATTTGCAATACTTCTTTTTACGTGTAACATATTAAGTAACTTGGAAAAACCCTATTGTTTGATATTCAATTTTTACACTTAACCAACATGGTATAACACTTATAGATCCATTTTAACATGATATTATCAATATCACAACATATGTAAAAGTGTACAAAATGATGATCACAAGTAAAAACTCTTTTTACATGATTAAAAGTCCTAAATGGTGATTTTACTACATAAACATCATATATACATATAACCATGAAAAGGAAAAGTTAAGCGGGTGCTTTAGATAACCTTAGTGTGATGATAACGATGTGGAAGAAATTAAGTGCTAAACCTTGTTTAGACTTTAAACCCAAGCTTATAACCAAGAAACCCTAACTTTCCAATTGAAAACCCTAGCTTCCTTTCTTTGATAAATACTTGTAAATGGTTAACCAAGGCTTGCAAACACCTTAGTATATCTTAGGAATGATGTGTGATGGCTTCTATTTGTTATAGAAAAATTTGTATGGATTGCTATAAAGGGGTGTTTTGAGCCGTGGCTTATAAGGAGCAAAAAGGGAGAGTTTTTGATCTTTTACACCAAGTGTTCTTGTATTGTATGTGTTTATCTAATACATACTAGTATATATGTGTATTGTGGTCAAGAAACAAGATGAGGGTCTTAAGGGATGTTTATGGTCAAATTGAGACATAACAAGACTAGGTATAAATGCAAGAGTGTTGTACAAGACCAAGTTGTGTAGTTTGTGTACTCTATGTCTCTTGTTGATGTGTATGCCGTGGGATAGAGGGGGGGATGAATTCTAGAAGGCTTTTGATATTAACTAAATATCTAGTGTAAATTTCATATGTTACAAGTTGTAGGTTTTATATAAAAGGTGTTTACTTGGAAGTATTCATGCGATTTGTCTTTATTTTCTACATGTAAACATGTGTAATAGTAATTTAACTTGGGTAAGTTTAATTAAAAAATCTTTGGGTACTTTGGTCCAAATTGTGAGGTATTTTGTTGAAGCGTAGAATATTTTTGTGTTTCGGGATTGCCTAAACGTATTTTGTCGCGAAACGTAACAAATTTACGTAACCAATAAAAATAAAATGAACAAAGTTAATAATTATCTTCAAAATAATTATTTAATAATTGATTGATGTGATCGTTTAATTGCTTGATGCCCGTTTACATTGAATGATACTTTTCAGCTTACGCGATTTAACTTGATACTTGAAATTAAAAGCAAACGCGTACAACCCTAAAAATAAATAGTAGATTTGTTGACGTCGTCAATGAATTGAAAACACAGGGTGTTATAGAATTCCCCCGTTAAATGAGCCTTGTCCTCAAGGCTTACGATGCGATACTTGTTGACGGTGCGGTCTTCGTGAAAAGATGCGGGTATTTCTTCTTGAATTGGTCTTCACGTTCCCACGTGAACTCAGGACCCCTCTTGGAGTTCCATCTTACTTTGAAAATTGGAACACGGCTATGCCTCAACTGTTTGACCTCTCGATCCATGATCTCGACCGGTTCCTCGATAAACTGAATCTTGTCATCAACGTGTAGTCCATCCAATGGCACAGTTAGCGGATCATCGAAATAACACATCTTTAAATTGGATACATGAAAAGTGTTGTGAACCCTGCTCAGCTCTTGCGGAAGCTCAAGATTGTATGCAACGGCTCCAACTTTTTCTAACACCTTGAAAGGTCCAACATATCTGGGATTTAACTTCCCCCGTTTGCCAAAACGTACGACCCCTTTCTAAGGCGAAACCTTCAACATAACTTTATCCCCAACTTGAAAATCCATTGGCTTACGCTTCTTATCGGCATAACTCTTTTGTCGATCGCGAGCGGTTTGCATTCTCTGCTTTATCTGAATAATCTTCTCGGTCGTCTCTGGAACTAAATCTGGACCGGTAAGTTGCACTTGCCCAACCTCGGCCCAACAAACAGGGGAACGACACTTTCGACCGTAAAGCGCTTCAAAAGGTGCAGCCTTTATGCTAGCGTGATAACTGTTGTTGTACGAGAACTCAACTAAGGACAAATGGTTGACCAAACTCTTTCCAAAGTCGATCACACATCTCGAGAGTTTGAATGGTCCTCTTGCTTTGTCCGTCAGTCTTTGGATGGTATGCCGTGCTCATGTCTAAGCTAGTACCCAAAGCATTCTGGAGTGACTTTTAGAAATTTGATGCGAACCTAGGATCACGATCGTAAATGATTGAGATTGGGATTCCATGTCTTGCGAACACTTCCTTTAGGTACATTTTTGCAAGTTTATCCATAGGATCAATCTCTCTCATTGGTGTGAAAATTGCAGACTTAGTAAGTCGGTCAACAATCACCCAAATGGTGTCGTAGCCTTGCGACGTCTTAGGGAGCTTTGTGACAAAATCCATAGTGATGTTATCCCACTTCCATTTAGGTATCTTGGGTTATACTAACAATCCTGATGGCCTTTAATCTTCGGCCTTGACTTTAGCATAGGTCAAACGCTTGCTAACATAAGTGGCGATGTTTGCCTTCATATTGGGCCACCAATATAGCTTCTTCATATCTTGGTACATTTTGTTAGAACTCGGATAAATAGAGTATTTTAACTTGTAGGACTCGTGCATAAC
>BQNB010066998.1:0-34358 GCA_026074375.1 Tanacetum coccineum | reverse complement strand
AAAATATATTGGATTGGGTTCCGGCTGGCGGGTTGACCCGTTGACCCGAGTAGCATTTAATCATGCCTCGGGAGAACGATCTCACTCTTTATATATATAGTATAATATACTTTCTAACATCAAGTGTTTGGTATTGTTTTTTGTTTTGATTAGAATATATCCGGTTTATCATTTTTTATAGTTTTGTGTAGTGTTTTTTTCTATTAAAGAACAAAACTTTTCGAATTTGTCCTTTCTATGTATTTTGTTCATGCAAAATGACAATTTTATCTCTCATTATTGTCGGCGTATATGTTCACAAGGACCTAACCGAAGGACCCATATCCTTTCGGAAGGATCTACCGAAGGGACCTAATTGAAGGTTCCACATCCATTCGGAAGGGTCGCAGTAAAAAGCAACAAGACAGCGAGACACCCACACCCTTTTAATCTGGGTCATGGGTCAAATGGGGTCAGAGGTCAAATAGGTCGAGTCGGTCAACCTGAGACTTTCTTACGATCTTCAATATACTTTCTTTTTTAGAAAACTATGGTAACACAATAAGACTTATGAGTATCACGTGGATGATAATTTGACGTAAACCGACTATGATAAGTCTTATGTTTACTAATGTTTTTCTAAAAACGAAAGTATAATTGAAAGACGTAAGAAGTGCCAAAGGTTGACCGACTCGACCTATGACCTCGTTTGACCCATGACCCAATCAAAACCCACCACCTCTAGTTTTGTTAGGCGAGATCTTCCAATCAGATCGGTGGCATTGCTCCGTTCATAGGAACAAGTTGAGCGTAAATAGCATATAAATCCACGAAAGCTTTAATGTCTAGCATTAGCTGAGGTGGGCAAAAAAAACCGGTTTTTCAAACCTGATTACAGGAGTTACAACCGAAAACCGAACCGTCCAACTCGCATCGGTTTTGATCAAACCGGTTTCGTTTTTTGCCAAACTGCGTTTGGGACCGGTTATGGGCTTTTTCACCAAACCACACGTTTGACCGACCGTAAAATTTTTGAACCGTTTCAAAAACCGTTTGGAAACCGAACACCGATTTCTTATCACATTGGAGGACCCAGGAATCACACTTTTTCTGATTTTCTTATCCATTTAGAATTTTCTTGTAGGATAACTGGAAAGATAACTGATTTTTTAGAGCTATAAATACAGGTGGTGTATTACACCTATAAATCACAACTTAACGGTACATACAATCCTTCTTAAGCAAAAAAAAAACCTATCCACCTCAATGGCAAGTGAATCCGCCTCAACTACCACCGGTGTTGGTTCAACAAGTGCACTGATAATTCGTGAAATCATACCAACCAATCGAACCCCCGAAGTTTGGAAAGACTTCAACATGATGGGTCTATGTCACATGGTTACTACTAGTATTGTGTTGTATTTTAAATTTCATAATATTGTGTTGTATTTCCTTTATGTTGTATTTCGTTTATGTAATATTATGGTTTGTATTAAATAAAAGTTGAAGGTTATTCAGTTTATAGTATAACACCATAAAATAAAAAACCCGACCAAACCGGTTTTACCGGTTAACCGAAACCGAACCGGTTTAAAACCGGCAAACCGGTTTCACCTCAAACCGGTAAAAACCTTTTTCAAACTCTGTTCCGGTTTTTGGCAAACCGGTTTTTCCTCCGTGTTGACCGAAACTGGTTCCTGTTTGACCCAAATCGAACCGATCTGGTTAACCGGTTTACGCATGACTAAGCTTAGCTCTGCCATCTTCTCCCCCAACCCGCTCTAGACTAGCTGCGACCTCATGGGCGACCACCTATTGGTTTTAGCTTTTTAGTTAATATCAAACTCAAGATTTGTTATACAAAAGTAAAAATCACTTAAACTTACATTATCAAACAAGATTTTCACTTGTTCTTCAAAGCCGGAGAAACCAATCGACTCAATGCCTCTAAGATGTCCCTTTTATCACGGGAAGCTCGTCTTCGCTAGGTAGAAGTCTGCTTCAATAACAACTCTGATGTAGCTTCGATGTTCTGAATGGGGACTAGCACTAAAAGACAGATAATCTGCCATTGGATTCCCATTATAATACATACATTTACCATTGTACAGTAGAAGCTACAGTGCTTCTACTGTACAATGGTTTGGGCCTGGGCTCTCACTTTGGGCCGGCCCAATTAATTTTTTTTTTAATTTTTGGCACAAAATAGGGGGAAAAAATATTACAAAAGTACCGATTCAACTTTAAAATAATCGACATAGTCACAAACGTACAACTTTAGATTGCATTAAACAGTGTCATTTAAAAAAAAACTCATATAGCAAAAAAAAACAAAGCTTTAAACATGAGGCCCAACACATAAGCCCATATAAAAAAAACAAACTATTAAACATGAGACAAAAAAAAATTCGCAAAAAAAAGTATAAATTTTTTTTTGCCACCCCGCAACAACGCATGGGACATAAACTCATATAAGGAAAAAAAAAATTATTAAACATGATACCGAAAAAATAAACCCGCACTATTAAACATGAGATCGAAAAAATAAACCTGCACAAAAAAAACATATAACCAAAAAAAGAAACCTTTAAACATGAGGCCCAACACATAAGGCCATATAAGAAAAAAACAAACTATTAAACATGAGACCGAAAAATAAAACCACACAAAATTAAAAAAAATATAATAATAATAACAATGGCCCGCAACAACGCGCGAAAAATTAACGTCCCGCAGCAACGCGCGGGTAATCCTGCTTGTATAACACATTTGTGGACAAATTCACTGTCGTTTTGACAGTGGGCCACAGTGCTACAGTATCGGGCTCCCATTTTGGGCCAGCCCGATTTTGAGTTTTTTTTTTAAATTTGTATGCACAAATTAGGAGGAAAAAAAATATTACAAAAGTTCCGATTTATTCAGATAAAAAAAATACCCGCGGAAACATCTTCGATACCTAATAACTTTAAAATAATCGATATGGTCACAAACGTACAACCCATTATATTAAAAAAAACCATATAGCAAAAAAAAAACACTTTAAACATGAGGCCCAACACATAAGCCATATAAAAAAAATTATTACTAAAAATATACACATTTGTCGACAAACTAGCCTAAAATTCGCATAAAATGTGGCCCAGAATCTGGCCCAAAGTAAATAAAAAAAAACTAGCCAAAATTCAAGCCTGAAATCTGGCCCAAAGATAAAAAAAATACAAACGGATCCTCAACTTTTAAACTAAATTACGATTTTCTTACACAAAAAAATCTCCGTAAAAAATTAACAAAAAAAACACGTCAAGTTTTTATTGTTCACAACTTTTTTACATTCATCGGCCCAAAAAAAAAGATATCGAACCGTCCAAAAAAAAGAAAATATTCGGGAAAAAATTAACCCGTCCCAACGCAAATTTTTTTTTCCCGAATCGTACAAAAAAAGGAAATATCCGGGAAAAAATTAGCCAAAAAAAAAAAAAAACCCCCAAAAATAGCCTAAAATCTGGCCCAAAGTAAAAAAAACAAAACGGACCCTCACCTTTTAACTATTTATGATTTTCTTACACAAAAATTCCCTTAAAAAAATTACAAAACCGTCCCAAAAAAAAAATATGTGGGAAAAAAATTAGCTCGACCCAACGCAAATTTTTTTTCCCCGAATCATTAGTACAAATAAAGAAAATATTAAAAATTAGCCCCGGAGCCATAAAAAACGCACGCGCCAAAAAAAAACCCCCAAAACACGTAAAAAAAAATTATTCTAGAAAAAATTAGCCCCGCCGCAACGCGCGGGTTCTTTTGCTTGTATCTAAAAATGCAACATGAAAATACATAAAACTATCAATGCCACAATCAACATGAAAACTTCATAGACTTATACAACAATTTATTTTTTAACAAAAGAAGTACCATCAAGTATCTTATAAAAAAGAAGTAACTACATTTTTTGTCCACGATGGTTTACCGGGAAAAACACTTTTGGATCCCATTTTCGAAAATCTTAAAATAAAAACTATAAAACTAAAAAAATACAAAAAAGAAATAAATAAATTAAAAAAAAAAAAAAGTAAAAAAATACATAAAAAAAAAAAAAGAAAAAATTAATAAAAAAATTTTACAAAAATATACCTTCTAACACGTCCAACCAAAAACACCGGCCGCCAAACATCCCGCAGCAGAGCGCGGGTGAACATAACTTGTTTTTTTACAAAAAGAAGTACCTCAAGTATCTTATAAAAAAGAGTAAACTACATTTTTGGTCCACGTGGTTTACCGGGTATAACACTTTTGGTCCATTTTTCGAAAATCTTACGGATCCACACCAATACCCGACAACCCGTTTCACTTTTGGTCTATTTTCTCGTTGACCGTTAGTTTGACCAGTTAACTGATCCGAAATGACTAAAATACCCTCCACTTCATTCTTTTCTTTAAAAAATGGACTGAAAGTGAAAGCCCCGGCAAAACATGAGGACAAAAAAATTTTAATATATATATTTTTAATTTTTTTTATTATTACTATTATTAATACAAATATATAAAAACGTAACTTAACATATGAATCGGTTCGATTAGTTCGGTTATTTTTTTATTTATTTTTATTATTATTACTATTATTAACACAAGTATATAAAAACGTAACGTAACATATGAATCGGTTCGATTAGTTCGGTTATTTTTTTAATTATTATTAACACAAATATATAAAAACGTAACGTACCGAACTACTTTATGCTGTTTATGCAGTTTAGACGGCATACAATGAAAAAACGGACACACATGGTCTGCAGCTCAAGGTAAGCCAACATGTTGCTATCGTTCTATGTCAGAAATTTGTATTTACCTTTTTAAACAACCGTGCAGAACCGCCATCAACATATTTGTATCTACGGGACTGCAACCAAGTCTGTGAACATTGTGGCATACCCTTTTGGTATGAAGAACATATAAAAAGTGCCTTACACGATGCAGCAAAACAGTAGCCCCGCCGCAACGCGCGGGTCAATTCCCACTCGTAGTTCTACATTTTTCATTCTTTTTGTTTTTTTTCTAGTTTTATTAGATTAGTTTTAGTTTACTTAAATTAGTTAAACTTTGTGTTAAATTTTCATATATTAATGTATTAATTTTTGTTAGATTCTTCACAACATATATTAATTTGAGCTTTTTTAAAGTAAGTTTTAGTTTTTTATGTTATACCCAATTAATCTTTTATTAAATTCTCTTTAATCACTATTTTTATAAATTTGTTAGAGCATCCACGATGGTGAAGCTTTTCAATAGGTTTATAAAATGCCAAGTCATAAACTTATAAAGCTTTTGATAGTATAAACCTCATACCACTATGTATAAACCTTTTACAACAATATGAAATGTTCAACCATAAACTATAAGCTCCCTATTGTTGAAACAAAAGATAAACCTTTTCATGAGTTTTAAATCTTTTCATAAACCTCCCATTGCGGATGCGTTTAGATTTATGTTTAAAGTTTAAAAACACAGTAGCCGACTTCTTTATTTTGCATCTCTTTTCATTTTTTTTATAGGTTTAGATTTATTTTGTTTTAATCTTTAAACTTTTTTGTTTAACTTAAAGTTTCAATCATTATTAATTTATGTTTATGTTTTATTATTAATTTCAAATACTTGTTTTAATATTTTAGTAAATCTCTTTTTATTTAATATGGTATTTGCCGAATGAACTTAAAATGCATGTTTCTTTTCTCTATAAGAATGTGTATGCCTTTTGAATGATTTTAATTCTTCAATACTAGTTTTAAATGCTTATAAAATCACATAGGTTCTTTATTTTCACTATGTTTAGCTACGTCATTTAGTTTTTTAAAATAAATTCAAGATTCAATCGTATGAGTTAATGTTTTTTTTAAATCAATGTTTTTTTATTTAAAAATTAATCGTAACTGTGGGTACTTGGTAGAGATTCATTGAAGATTAAGTGTCTTTTATGGGTTAACTAGTTTATTGACCCGTGAAATTCACGGGGCCTTAAGAAACCGTGGATAGTCTTTTTTTTAAGCGATCGGTTTGTGGTATTACATAAAAAATTACATGTTAGCCCCGTGAATAGAAAATATTAATGCTAAATTACGATACAAGTAAATTATTGAAACACTATAAAAGATATTTAATTTTTTATGATATATAAATTTGAGAATATATATCAGTTTGGAAAAGAGTAAAAATAAAAAAATGAGTAACAGCAAAACATACATAACATTTTATGGCATTTAATAAAAGTTTAGTATGCCTCAATATGTTTATATAAGCGATCGATTTGTTCTATTACGTTAATATGTGATATGTTAGATGTATGAATATAAAAATAGTCATGCAATTGAAATCTAACATCTTTTCTAGTTTCTTGCTAGTTTTAATAAAGTCATGCCGTTCAAAAAAAAATTTGAAATCTAACATATTTTCGTATTAACTTTTGTCTACATTTCCGGTAAAAAAGAGTAACACTTCTCTCAAACTATTTATTATAACGAAATATACTTTTGTATTAATAAAACTTTGATACTAAAAAAATATATTGTTTATATAAAGTTTTGTTATCTTTTATGCTAAAAACTCATATACAAAATAAATAAATTATATACACAACCTTATAACAAAAAAAAGCATTTAATAATACTTTTATATAAACGTTCCATCATCAGCCTTGCACAAAACATGCCATTTTACCATCACATAAAGGTACACATTTCTTATACAGCAAACGACATAATCCCTGCAACAACATTCTAGTAGCAAAACACAGAAACACAAGGATCAAACCATTACAAAAACAAAAAAGAAACAATCAAGAGATAAATCCAAATAAGTTACTAATATCTTGAAAAGTTAAAATGTAAACATATTTGAAGCAAACCTCAAGTAAATTCGTTTGGATTTTTGAGTGATGTGCTTACATTATGTTTCAAACTACAATGTAAATTTGACTATGAACATCCAAACTAATATCATAGTCACCTTCAATTTCTAAAAGCAAAGCAACTGAAATTTGTGTGTATAACCTACAAATTGTGTATGTTAGGCACTGAAATAAGCGCGTATGTTACACAAATGAGCTAGATGTGTAGACGCGTGTAAGGTCTCAAATGGATGTTATTTAATTCTCAGTATACATGTTTCCATGGGAGATGAGCCTGATGTTTTCATAGATTCAACATCAATTGGTGTGACTGACTTTCTTGGCAGTCGTCTTTCTCACAGGTTTTTTAGCCTTTATGCCATCACAAGGACCCTTAGCCCTTGCCTTTTCTTGTTTCCTTCTTTCCACTTCATCTTTAGCATCTCTTTTATCATACACAACATTAAAAATATAGAAGTTTAATAAGCCTATAAAACCGTTTTATGGGCTTCTTAAAACTTCACATGCCTCAAGTAAAAAAGTTCGCTAAAAAAAATTACGTCTCAAAAGTTATAAAATACACACCTTCAATAACTTTGTCATTCCTCATCGTTTGGTCGTGCCAATGTGTCTTTGGCGATTAGAACCATTTCTAGAAACTAAAACCAAAACAGTTGGTATCATTTGAGCTTTAGTCACTCGATTAACTATACCAAGATGCCATCTTTGTGATTTTTGGACAACTCCTGTTTGGAAATAAGCTCATTGGTAAATTGATAATACACTTTCTTAGCCCCATTTACGAAGTTACGAACACTAATAGAAGTAAACTAACGGTACACTATAAAAATTCTGAAAAAATCAATTGTTAAAAACCCAATTTCATGATAGACTCAACTGTTATAAGGAACGGTACACATACATATTTAGTTAATTTTAGATTATACAAACTTAACAGCTTGAAACTATATATGTAACAAACACCCAAATAGCACTTTGTAAGAAGAATAAAAACACTTGTGCATGTCTCAAAGCTAGAGGTTCAGCTTTACAAAGGAAAAATGGGTCAACCACTCGGATTGAAATTCGTCCAAAAAGAATCGTAATGAACATGAATACGTATTCAAGAATGTAATTTTTTGAATGAAATTATTGATAATTGACATATTAAGTGCACGGAGAATCATATGTATGTGAGTAGGATGCTTAAGGAAATAGACAGCGGTCATCAAGCATAAGCTGAAGGTTTGTTATCATTTTTCATGATATGCTTTTCTTAGGGCTGGCAATATCGGTGGAGGGGATATAAAAAGCAATGTATAATTAAACGTGGTAACGGAATGAGCACAAACACTTTTGGTATCAAGTTTTGTAAATGCTATTATTGTGCAAAATATGATGATGATAATTATACAGAGTTAAAGTGGGGGTAGCATGTTGGTCACATTCTTGAAAGCAAGTAAGAGTTCTAAGCGGTAACTTTCCAATTAATATTCTTACTGCTTTAAATTTGTTTTTTTACTATTTTGGTTGCCTTTATCTGATTTAGTGTGCCTTATCTCTTGATAAATTAGCTATGCCTCCTCACCTTCATAAGAAGTTCCGCATGGGGGTTGCCATTGCAAAAGGATGTAGGGGATACTATAAACCAGGAACAAGGGCTTGGGTAAGGCGGGGTAGCCGCAAGATCCGTATACCGATTGACATGTACCTATGCAGAGTTGAAGAGAGGTTGACCATAAAATTAGTTAAGGGAGAAGAGGTATTAAAGATTGAAACAACAGTGACTACTAAAGAAGGTACAATTACCAAATTTCCGAGAAAATTCTCAGAATATAAACCAACCATGGAGGAAGAAGAAATTTTTAAGTTAAAAGCAATCTGTGAGAATGTGATTTATGACATATCCGACAGTGATTCGGATCTGGAGTCCACGGCTAGGAGTGGACCTAGGGACAGTGAGATGGAAGATACGGGTGGTAGTGGAATTCGAATCAATGCTTGATTGTCCGCCGAATTCCACTACCACCCGTATCTTCCATCTCACTGGACTCCAGATATCCGAATCACTGTCGGATATGTCATAAATCACATTCTCACAGATTGCTTTTAACTTCAAAATTTCTTCTTCCTTTGGTTTGTATTCTGGGAAAAATTTGGTAATTGTACCATCTTTAGCAGTCACTGTTGTTTCAATCTTTAATACCTATTCTCCCTTAACTAATTTTATGGTCAACCTCTCTTCAACTCTGCATGGGTACATGTCAATCGGTATACGGATCTTGCGGCTACCCCGCCTTACCCAAGCCCTTGTTCCTGGTTTATAGTATCCCCTACATCCTTTTGCAATGGCAACCCCCATGCGGAACTTCTTATGAAGGTGAGGAGGCATAGTTAATTTATCAAGAGATAAGGCACACTAAATCAGATAAAGGCAACCAAAATAGTTAAAAAAAATCAAAGCATTAAGAATATTAATTGGAAAGTTACCGCTTAGAACTCTTAGTTGCTTTCAAGAATGTGACCAACATGCTACCCCCACTTTAACTCTGTATAATTATCATCATCATATTTTGCACAATAATAGCATTTACAATCAGATAAACTTGTGTTTGTGCTCATTCCGTTACCACGTTTAATTATACATTGCTTTTTATATCCCCTCCACCGACCCACCCGACATCACCGATATTGTCAGCCCTAAGAAAAGCATATCATGAAAAATGATAACAAACCTTCAGCATAAGCTTGATGACCTCTGTCTATTTCCTTAAGCATCCTACTCACATAAATATGATTCTGAGTGCACTTGATATGCCAATTATCAATAATTTCATTCGCCAAGTCAAGCTCACTTGCTAAGTCAAACCCTAGTTTGTTTCTTGTTTTTACAATCACTTTTTCAAGGACAGAAACTGTTGTCAGCTTTGCTTTGGCGCGCAGATAGTCTCCTGCTGGGCCTTGCAATTCACACTCGAACCTGAAGATTTTTCAGAAGCACTCCATTCCGTCTTCGGTGATGAGCAGCTCCAAAAGCTTTTTCAAATGCACAAGCATCATTAAAACCAATCCAATCATTGTTAAAATCAAAAGGTTTATACTTTAAAGTATAAACCGCATAAAACTGATTCATGTGTAAACATAAAAGAAAGTAGTGATTTTCAGCTACCTTTCTTTATCTTGTTCATATGTTTATTCTTCCATTCTTCTCTGATTATCTAAGCGACCTGCCATCACCCGAAATATGAACTAAACTTAGTACCTTCTTAAAAAAACAGTTATTCAACTAACTTGATCAGTAACAAATAATCAAAAACTCATTTTGCAGGGAAACAAAGTAGTAAATTTATGTCAAGAAGTTGCTCATTTGAACCCATTAATAGTTTTGACAATCATCACTTTTAAACAGCCAACATATGATAACCAGCAAGTAAATGAATCAGATGCTTATATAAATACTTAATATATTAATATATAAAAACTTTTTTGGTAATTGATTTAAGAAGTGTTAATCACTCATAAGATAGAACGTTATATACCGACAAACATAGTGCACTTCCACATTATAATAATACTTGTTATGCATCACATTGACATATCTAATGCTGCTATATATAAGAATCCATAAGCCTATGTCAAGTATGTTAAACCGTCAAAAGACTGTTTTTAATACAGGTTGTTATGCTTGCATAGTGTGAAGGTTTCTTGCTTCACACATCAATATATCTTTTGGTAATTATGGTTTGCGACTAATACATTGGGTTTGAACCCAACGCCACATAATAATTTTCTGTCTAGTGCTTGTCATACTTGTCTATATACTTTTTGTTTGCTACAACATGTTAAAGGCCATGTGAATGGATTTGCTACTCGTCATGGGTCACGTTATGCCCGAATAAATTGCTAATTCTAGTTTTTCCTTAGCCACCCACATAACCTAACTAATCGACCTGCAATATCTGAACCAGAATACACATGTATCCAAGATACCAGAAGCTCAGTGGGTTCGGGTATCGGGTAAAGTTATCCATGCTTAAGATCTGATTAACCGATTCTGTTTAGGTTTGCTTAGTTAGTGGACTTAAGAGCTTATGGTTCATGTTGCCTTTACTTAAATATGTTACAACATTTATAAACTTAACGGACAAACCAGGACGACAACCTCGTTGATTATTCTGAATTATAACATTGAATATTCAGTTAACAAAAATGGGTAATACCATTTTCGTAGTAAAAAAAACTTTTGACAATTGATTTTCACAATCCATTTTGGAGATTTTCAATTCCATTTCTCTTCCTCTAATTCCCTCTACCAAACTCCAATAGAACATATGTCACGCCCCGCCAAAGCGGAAACGCGAGGCGTAAACAAGAATGGATATCATCACAACACATGGTGTCTATATAGAGAATACTAAAATGAAAACTAAAAGTAAAGCAAAGACACAAAGTGTCATAACAATACCCAAAACCTAATGGTGTCTTTATTAATGAGAAAGAAGTCTCGTCAATAAATGACATGCAAAAACATAAACCAAACAATTCAAACAGAAAGCATAAATAACTCCAAGCATCCTACGGTCTCTTCTAGCCACTTCATTCTATCTTAGCACCATTAAACTCACCTGAAAATGATGCTTAAAACGTCAACACAATGGTTGGTGAGAGACATAGGTTTAAGACAACAATAAAACTTTAAAACCGAATTACTGTGATTATCAAAACAATAAAGGACAATTATGCAAAATATGAAATTTTAGCTAAATGCCAATCCACCATACTGGTTAGGAAAGTCTACCCCCGAACATTAATCAATTGGGTATAGGAACGTTTACCCCGATACTAATTAGTCATGGCGAAGGATCCAATACCCAATTCCTGGACTCTTGGTACGCTAACAAAATATACAAGGAGTGATCAGCTCAAGGATCTAGCATACATATGTAAACGATAACACCACATTACACTCGGAATAAATCCCAGTCTTTGTGCTACATGGAGCTAGAACGATAACACCATATCACATTCAATACATGCATCAATAAGGTCATTATAAAGTTGCATATTTGTCATACACTTTTAACACACATAATCACAAAAATTCAAAACATCTTTAGATCACATGTCATTTTTCATCCCAAAAATGTAAAGACATTTAAAAATGGGACTATGAATAATCCACCTGATTGCTAGATCAATACAAACTCTTACAAATAACCACGAAAACAAATCTAAACAATATAAGGACAAAATAAGATTACCATCACTAGGCATTCACCCAAAATGATGTAACTCTCGATGAAGGTTGCCCTACGTGAATTACTTCATAAGCCCTTCACTTGTTTTTATAACTTATTAAATCTTACATTTATACTATTTGCACTAAACGTTACATTACACTTTTCGGGTTTTAGAGAATTTTCACTTGCACTTGGTGCCACTAAAGCACTACTTAAAAACAATCCATAATTCCCAAACCTAAAAATTCACCATGCTACATATATGTCCTATGAACCTCTCATAGCTCTCCCAAAGTCATTCCTTCTAATAAATATCTCAAAAAAAAATTCATTAATCCCAAAGAGTGTTTAAAATTCGTCCGAATCTGACCTTTAAAAAGTATATGGCATTAATTACCCAACTTAAACCCTCTCTGACCTAAGCCAAAATTCATGAAGGTCATCACCACAATATATGACACTATATTCACGTTGATCTTAAGAGCCTCTAATCAGTGTCTAAGTATTATTATGGGTGAAATCAAAATAAAACTGAATCGTCATTTGTTTTATAACACTGAATTTGTATTGGACCATTTGGCCCCACTTTCCGATCATAAAAAACTTTATGAGGCCAGGATTTTCTAGAAAGTAGATCTTAGAGGTTTATCCCTGTAGGTTTGTAATTTATTTATTGATCTTTTATGACCGAGTTATGCTCGTTACAAAACTGCATAACTTTCTGCAGTGAATTACACATCTAACTTGAGTGATCCAAGCCCTAACGCATGTTCATATCGCTAATCTAATTAATTTAATGATTAAACTAACATCATAATATCATAAACTTTCTGGAATTTAAATGCCCTAATTTATAAAATTAAATTTAAAATAAAATCCCATCATAATTCAGTTTACTTAGAATAAATTAATACGACTAGGAACTAAAAGTGATTGATACCTTTAAAGCGAATACCAAAAAAATTGTTATCTGTTTATTTCTCTTATGGCCGGGCAAATTAAAGTGGTGAATTGAGGGTTTTTTGGTTTAGTATTTATCGTTAGGTAGATATTTAGATAGAATCCTAGTCCAGTCTTAAATAGGTTTTAGATTAGGATTAGGGATTATAATTTTTTTTTTTTATTTTTCTTTTTCCTTTTTTTTACTATTTTAGAGTCGTACACTATTCATCTAATAAAAAAAAATAGATTTTTTTTTAATTTTTTTTTATTTTACATTAAAACTTAATTTTCTTATAAAAAACTTTAATTAATTTAACTTTCTTTTTGCATTAACGCAGTTTACTAATCTTTCTAAAATTAATTATTCATTTCAACTAACTTTTTAAAATTAGACATTTTAGTTTTCTTAAATCTAAACTATTAAACGCTAAAGCCGATCTTAAATACTAACACAAAATAATATACGTTTATAAATACTTACACATATTAAAGACAAACATTTCCTTTCAATAATTATTTTTCCTTGTCACTTAAAAAGTGAACGAAAGGAATCCACCATTTTTTACCAATTAATCCCAAGTCTTATTTCGAATGCTCACATTCTAACAATGGATTACCAACACCTCATAAACACATAATAGCACACATAACACATAAAATCACATAAACCGTACCTTGCAACAGACATATAAGTCAACACTAAAGGTTTGACTAACCTGCTCAAGTCATGGTTGTTACAACATACCTCATAATTTGAAATGAGAAACAATGATTAGTTGAACTGTCGTGAAGCCTAAGTAGATGAAAACAAACATTGCAATTGCAAAAACAATTAATAATGAACTCATGATACTTACATGGAATTGATAAATTTGAATGGTAACCGAAAGAATCATACAATATGAATCTTTCAAGGCAGAGACAATGGAGAAGACAGTGAACTAAGAGAAGCCGTCAAGGCCTGTTTTTAGTAATAAGTATCAGTTACACATCTAAATTCATCTCTTATATTCGTGATCCGGAACAAATCAAGAAACCAATTTGCAAACGTGAACTGTATGGTCAAAATCAAGTGACAAATTTTTACATGATTATATGGTCAAAATCATTTATCTATCCAAGATTTTAAAGAAACGTTATATAAAGCTACTTCGTGTGAATTTCAAAAAAAGAACAATTTTCATGCTCCAAAATGACAATTTTGAAAAACCTGTTCACCAAATCCCGATTACCATCATTTACATCAAACCATTAGACCTATATACATAATCGTAGATGTGTTGCATAAATGCAAACAATGTAACACATACCCCACAGGTCAAAGAATAAAACATTGCTACCTAAAGATATATAAATAAAAAGATTTATACTAACCAGAACAAATACTGAAAAAATGGTTTCTTTAATAGATAGTCTCCGCTTACTATCTGACTCCTCAAGTATTTCTGTCCACTTTTCAACCTGAGATAAGTTTTAAAATTAACATGGAGATCTTAAAAGAGCTATCGAACTTTCAAAAGCTTACATTAGGATGAAGAAATGCATATATCATTCCGGTGATCCATATATAACGATCAAGCCCAATATCTAACATGGCACTCGTGCAATCGAGGGAGATCTAGTTTGGCAGTATCTGAATAGCCTGTGGAAGTAAGAAATGCTCTTATAAACCTCATACGTAAAAGGAGAAACTGTTAGAGCTTCTTAATTATTTATTTTATAAACTTTCCTAATTATTTATTTGAAAAACATAAACAGACAAAATAGTAAATTAATGAATTGATTTATCGAGTTTCCACTTCCATTTATAACTCTTATGTTTGGACCAGTGGGCTAGCATACACAACTCTTATGTTTGGACCAGTGGCCTTAATTCGCATTTACTACTTTGTAGTAGGAGTTTCAGATGTTCGCGTTAAATGCAAATCCAAACACCCCTAATATCCCATATATATTACCTTATTTGTTTTAATTCAAGGGCATGGATTCTACGTAAATCAAAAACATGTTCGTTAAAGGGAGCAAAACATATGATATTATCTCGCATCTGAGATTTATTCACCATTCTCTTGTAATAACATTATCAAATTCATTCCAAATCAAATTTAAAATCCCCGCAAATATCAAACCCAAAAGCCTCTCAATTAAATGGGTCATATAAAATAACGAATACTTTACCTTCACTTGGATAGTCTCTCATCTACTGAGATGTAACACCGTGTTTTTGATCTTCTTCAATCAACAATGTGTCATCTGCTGTAAATGGGCCTGCAAGATCAAAACAAAAAAATAAAATTTTACAAACAAAAAAAAGTTGAACGGTTTTATTTGAATATAATTAAAAACATACCTTCTACAATAATACATGGTGGAGGTGAGGTTTCATGGTATAAACAACCAACCCACAAGAATTGATTTTGATTTGATAAATGAGATTGGGCTAGGGTTTGGGGAATCCTTATTTTTTGTTTGTAAAATTGACCTATCAGGTCCATGGTCTTATTAGTTTGCTAGGTTTTGGCCGAATTTTTAGTTCCTTCTATTCAAAGCTTTGACAAATTCTAATTTGGTTCAATACATAATATTAATTTTAAATTATAATTATGAAATGACTATTTTAGACACTCTAAAATTTTAGTATTTTATTTTTAAGGGGCATTGAGAACTCTTTTTTATTGAAAGTTATAGATAGATGCTCATGATAATCATCTTTCTCTTGTTTAACTACGAAAGTGTGTGTTAAAAAGGTCAAAGAATAAAAATCAAAAATTTCCGGCTAGCTTGCTAATAATCTATTAATGTCATCTGGAAACATAATGCGATAAACAGCAGATTTTTAAAAGTTTATCGTATCAAAATGAAACCAAAAAAAAGTATTTTGCGAATTATGGCGAGTACAAAGTGTACACCATTAGTACAATGACCTTAATAGACAAGAAATAACACAAATGAACTTTTAACAAATAGAATTCATTGTTATAAGTGGACAAAAAGGCCACTTTGACACGTGCTACAAACCACGCTTGCAGCAAACTGCGTACCATAACCCTCATTGATCGCATTGCCACGAAGATACCAACACAAATAAGTCGATTCGAATTGAAAGAATGCCTACCTAAAATAGGCTCAATCCTGCATTTCGAAAGGTTGTATTACAGTGTGCAGCTTACAAACGGAAGTTACAAATTTTCTTTGTTTTCTCATCTCATCAATTGGATTTTTTTTCTTTGCTAATTTTCTTTGTCTATCTATAAATTTAACCCGAATCCGATGCTATCCTCTTCTACAACGAGATAATTTACATCAGTTTATGGACGGTTTTTACAATGTCATCAATAAAAAAGACGTTCTAAAACACTAAAATTCTATAAACTGTAATTGCAGCTTGTAATCTTACATGCTCACGGCTATCTGATAAGGACATATTCCTCCTCCTTCCAATACCTGTCTTGCAGCTTCCTGCAGAACAAGAACCGCCATAAGTATTAATAGATAGAGTGGGCCGAGAAACATATGGATGGTTAATGTTATTAATCACAACAAAAAAAAAAGGAATGCTTTTGTGTAGAGGAGGTTGTATGCACTTTCGACTTTTACTTGTTTGACCCTTACACATCAAACATAACCACAATCAATGCATTCATGAGTAAATTAATATGCCTAACAAGAAGATTAGGACGCGTATGTAGCAAATTCAATGGTTTAATTTTATGATGCGGATAGAGAAAAAGCTAACTTGAATGGCTAAGGTCATGTCTAAAAAGATGTTGTATGTACAAAAGTAAAGAGTCCAAATTTTCAACCATCCAACATGACAAATCCATGGTCAAAACTAGCACATGCTGACTGAAAAATGGTACGAGTCTGGTTGGACAATTTTGAAACAACATTTTCTAATTGTTTTTTTCTCTATGCACTAAAAATATACTGTAGGTGACTTTCAACCTGTTTTGAATCGTTCCCCTTTTGTTTAAAAAATTATTTGACCCGTTTGGGACAAACAAATAAGGAGGCTTGTAAAGTAGGAGTGATATTAGGTTTTACAGAGTTAAGATTCTATGAGGTTTAAAGGATGTGTCTATTGTGGGCTGGATCTTAACTAGAAAGTGGAATGGGCTGGATCTTAACTAGAAAGTGGAAACAAATTAGATATATTAAATTTATAAATTTTAAAGTTGGGCCAAGTGAAATAACTAAACTAATTTTATTCATATAAGTACTTTATGTGACTAAATTAGTGTAGTAAAATAACCAAACTAATTTTATTCATATAAGTACTTTATGTGACTAAATTGGCGATAACAATTTGATGTTTATTTATTTTATCAATAAATATATCTAAAATTATATATTATATAAATTACACAAACGTTTCTGACCGTACCCGTTTCTTGAATTTGGGGATATTGGCATTTCCAAGTACCCGTTTCCGTCCCCGTACCCGTTTACGTATCCGTCCCCGTGCAACATAGGGTGGCAAGATGGGTGGGTTGCAGATAACAGGTTAAATCAGGCTCAAGTGACTTTCAATTTATATAGGAAGCTCTATGCACTAAAAATATACTGTAGGTGACTTTCAACCTGTTTTGAATCGTTCCCCTTTTGTTTAAAAAATTATTTGACCCGTTTGGGACAAACAAATAAGGAGGCTTGTAAAGTAGGAGTGATATTAGGTTTTACAGAGTTAAGATTCTATGAGGTTTAAAGGATGTGTCTATTGTGGGCTGGATCTTAACTAGAAAGTGGAATGGGCTGGATCTTAACTAGAAAGTGGAAACAAATTAGATATATTAAATTTATAAATTTTAAAGTTGGGCCAAGTGAAATAACTAAACTAATTTACAATAGACTCATTCATACGTATACGGGTCGAAACTGCAACTATAAAAAGGGACAACTAATAAGATACAGAGACATAATTCATATACTTACATTGTTCATCTGAAACAACTTTTTGTATTGCTTACCAAGAGCATTTTTTGGTTCCATCAGGACCTGCATAGAATTAAAATAATCACAATTTTAACTTGCTAATACTTGTGACTTGTAGTTTCACTGATCAACTGTTTAGATAAACAGATTCTGCTTCTCATTCTTCGATAAGTTACTTGTTAGATGACCAGATTTGGATAATTGATTTCATACTAGCTTCAAACTAAACAAATCATCATTATACAAATTAAGTCACCTTTTATAATAGTCGATTATTTAATTCTGGTTGTTTATAATACCTGATCACTTTCTAAATGCACATCTAAACACCCTACAGGTGAGTTAAGTGAAGCAATACAACTAGCAATGGACTTACCTCAACAAGTTGGTCCTCAGTTAAAGCTGATAAACTAAGTAAAATTGGAAAACGTCCTATAAACTCCGGAATGAGTCCATAAGCTATAAGATCACTACTTTCAACCTGGATATTAACAAAAACACTCAACAATTACTAATGGCGTACAACAAGAAAAAAGTTACAACTTGGATATCTCATAAATATAGAAGCTTACAGATTCAAGTAAAGAAGAAGTGACCGCAGCGTTAGTTAATTTACCGATTCTCATATTTTCACGAACGGGTGCTCCAAAACCAATTGAGGAGTCCTGTCGTCTGTTAAATACATGAGTATCAGTTTGAACCCTTGTACTTCCCACATGCCATTTATAGGATTGTAATTAACTTTCGCCCGCAAGTCCACAACTCAACAAAAAACTATGTACAAAAGAAACAAGTATAGTAATCACCTCTCAGATATGGTTTTTTCTAAATCAATAAATGCTCCTCCACAAATGAAAAGGATGTCTTTTGTATCTATCTGCAAGTTTTTTGTGAGATATAACTTAGTACAGTATCAAGGTTAGGAAAAAGTTATCAATCAAATGAAAATAACAAGACTAAATCTATTACAATCATCTATGACAGCACCTGTATGTTTTCGCCTTGAGGATGTTTCCTAGCCCCTTTTTCAGGCATGTTCACTATCTGCAGAGAATATAATATTTGGTGCTGAGTAACGAACGTCGCGATGTATTTAAGCATGTGAAGAAATTATGTCAATGACACATATAATATTATAACCCACAGTAAAATAACCAAGATGGTCGGTAAATGCCACAAACTAGTCTAAAACAAAAACCTAAAACAAGACCTACTACAAAGCAACACATATTATAACACGATGACCTACATGTAGGCTAAAGATTTCTTTTCATAAAAAATGAAAATGATATGTGATAGAGTCAGCTCATTGACTTATTGGAAGTAAAAACCAAATCAGAAGTATGATGTTTTGAAGGGGTATAAAGGTATAATTCCTTACAGTTCCTTCCAACATCTTGAGTAAGGCTTGTTGCACACCTTCACCAGAAACATCTCTGCTAATATTCATGCTTTCGGCCTGCAAATAATCAAACCGGAAATTTATTTATAAGTTAGATCAGGCAACAGCCAATCACTTGAACAGAAAGTTAACCAAATACGAGTAGTAATCAAGAAAAGGTCTTGAGCATAAAATCAACAAACCTTTTTGGTTATCTTATCAACTTCATCGATGTAAACAATTCCTTGTTGGGCTGCTTCAACATTGAACTCAGCAACCTTCATACCAAATTGAGAATCGAAATATTAATATTCACTAATAAACTTGTGCTTGTTGAAGTAAACAGGTTAAACACCATAAACTCAGACGGGTACACATTAACAAACCTTTGTCTTAAATAAAAGATAATAACTAGTATGATTTTTTAAAGATAACTTTAAAGCCTGGAAAATCACATAGAGAAAAAAAAAACTATAATACAAGTAATGATTATCAATATTTCATATTAGGCAAATTAAGCTAAGTCTGTGTCTATCTTAAGCCCGATAATACTAGGGTCAACCCATTAAGTACCCGATGTTACTTTATGGGTACATTACCACTAGATAAAAAAGAATTTCTTTTATGCTTACTATAAGTGCATCTTCTGACCAAATAAAAGCAGAGGAAGAAAACATGCCAATTGGAAGTTAAAAGCAAATAATTTGACTAACGTGCAAAAGTCATAATTAACCGGCCAGCAACAGAATGGTGATACGACCCCTTAATAATAAATTGTAAAAAGAATACAAGAAAGGTATACCGTAAGTAGCTTATGTAGCATAGATTCAACGTCTTCACCAACATAACCAGCCTGTAGAATGTAAAATTTCAAACACTTTCAGAAAAATAGTATAGCATATAAAACCAACTCAACCTCAGAATAGCTTAGGACACTTAAAGCAACAAGACCCCATAAAACAAATTATGCTACTGATTATCTTAGGAGGGTGGGGTCAAATAATCACTTATGGATAACTATTTTCAAACACCATCTCCTAAAGCCCGTTTCACACTATAGCTGATTATCCAAAGGCTATTCAAGTCACAAAATTATAAATAAAAGGTTGAACAGAATTAGATTGTATATTTATTTGCAATACTGAAATAATTTTTTTGTGCTTTTTCAATTCTTCTCAATAAAAGCAAGATAAATGACTTACTTGAGTTAATGTCGTTGCATCAGCAATAACAAAAGGAACATTAACAAAACGAGCAAGGGTCTTTGCAAGTAATGTCTTCCCTATTTAAATTCATCAAACCACAATTATCAGCAATCTGCACATAACCAAAGAATTTAATAAAAATTGAAAAAAAAGCCTCGTGAGTAATACCCGATCCAGTCGGGCCCATAAGAAGTACATTACTCTTCTCTAACTCTACATTTTCGTCTTCATCTTCCATCCTAGCTTTTCCTGTTTCTCCTCCTGACCTAGATTTCAATATATTGTTTCGGCTCAGAAAAGGTACTTCAGAATGTGGCACAGAATAACTATTTTGTCGAAGCTAATGTCAAATGACTAACCCTTTCTGCAAGGAAGCGTGATATATTCTTTTGTAATGGTTATATACTGCCACAGAAAGCACCTGAAAAGAATATGGAAAACAGGTTATAGAAAATAAGATCATATATTCATACCCATGAAAAATATTACCAACTAGTACAAGTAAATGTAAATTATCTTCTATTACACTGAATAAATAACCTCACTACTCAAATACTTGAACCAGTTAGATTTTTTCTGTCCTTCCGTCTCTATTATCCAGTGTTGTAAATATCGGCCTTGGCGGCCGATATATCATTGATATATCGCTTATCAGTGGTCAGCCGATACGTTTTTTCACTTATCGGTAAAAAATGGGTTTTGGTCAAAATCGGTCAAAAATGGTCAAAGTCGGTCAAAATCGGCCGATTTTTGGGGTTCTTTTTTTGGTATTCTGATTTTCTTGATCGTGATTTAATAAAAGTATACAAAACTGAATTAAAACCACACATAATGTATATTTTACAACATATACATAAGATATATAGTTAAAAATAATAAGAATATTAAAAAAATATATATATATTTTGCAGAATTCCTTTATAATTTAGGGTCTCCGCCAAGAAACCGATATATCGCCGCCAAGACCGATATATCGCTTAAAGGGGGTCGACCGCCGAGGTACCGCCGAGCGATATTTACAACACTGCTATTATCTTAAATCCTTTTATAGCACGTCATTATATTCCTCAATGGCACAGAAACATATAGAATAGAAGCGGTGTTTTAACATAAAGCACTCCAATATCTGCCCCCGGTAAGACACGAACTGATCAAACAACATTTATTTGTAAACCCGCGGTACTAAAAACTATCAAGTTGAAACGCACATAAAACTAACACCATAATCACATATAACAAGCAACCAGTGTTGAAATTATAGTAGTGTTCAAATGAACATGGTTATACTAACAACTTTCAGAGTTCTATAGTGATCATAATAATATAGCAAAAGAAACAGCGTTTTTGACATAAAGTAATCTAATATTCTAATGTTCTGCCCCATGAAGACATAAACTGATAAAGCAAAATAACATACAGCTAACAGCTTAATATCATATTGGCATATTCATATACACGCAGTCAACAGTGATAAAACTTAGAAAAATGATTTGTAAGCCTAACTTGTATGCCTAAAAATAGACCTACAATTATGATTGGTGGAATTGAAAATTTGATTGGTGAATATGAAGAGAGAGAATGAGTATTTGACACTTGTCAACATGTGAATGGAGTAGGCCTATTTGTAGGTCTATTATGTAGGCCTAAATATCATAACTCTAAAACTTATAGGATTTGTGTGAAAAGTGTTAAAGTTGCAATCTTTTTAACATGTGATTGACCAATGCCAAACTTAATAACTACCAAGTCCCTGAAAGATCTCCAATGGACATTTCAACTTTATCGTTCTTAACGCCACAGAAAAATATAGGAAAACAAAATATTATTTTCTAATATTTTTTCTGGGGAAGACAAAATTGATCAAGCCATATAATATTATCAGTAGAAACGAAGTACTAGGATCTATCAATTTGAAATGGGCGTGAGCTAGCCATCATATTCACATTATCACATATATTGAGCCATTAATGGTAACATTATATTCATAATATACATGAGAAGTGTTAAAGTTGCAACCTTTTCCGTGCGAGCTTGACTAATTTCTATACTTATCAAGTCCATGTGGCATATCTTAGAAATAGTCCTAAAAGGCATTTGATATTGATAATTCTTATTGGCATTGGTCAAGCAATATAAATTTCTTATAACTGAACTACTAAAAAGTTATACGGAGTAACTATCAATTTATAACTAAAAAGTTATAACTACAATGCACAAAAAAATCAACACTGCATATACCAAGTTGTCAATAGTAAAGCTAGTATAGCATTCACATTAATCTTTTAGACTGAAACCTTTTTCGCAAAGGACTAAGGACGATCAATTCGGAGCACACATGATAAACTTTTATAGGCTTATAGCATATACATAAAAAGTGTCAAAGTACCAACCTTTTTCGCGCGCCTTTGACCAATGACAAACTTATCAAGTCCTTGAAAAATCTCCTTGGGCGTAGGAAAATTCTTCCCCAAATTCGACCCACCCCATCCACTACCCTTCTCTTCACCACCACCCACATTAACATTTTCACCACCACAAACCACATGAATACCCGGCGGGCCAGGTGGTGTATGCACCGCAAGTCCATTACTCGGCGCCGGAGGCAAATTCGTCAAATTCTCCGGCGGATCACCTCCATAAGCCCGTAAAGTATCCCAAAACTTATTCCTAAGCTTATTCCCATAATCCTCATCACCAACATCCTTATCCTTATTACCTTTATTATTCTTAATCCTACCAATTTCGATAAACCTACCTTGAAGTGGGCCCACATTATTTGGCTTGTAATAAAAACTAGACTTACAATTAGGACACAAACTAACCGGCAGAGAAGACCCTTTTACATCTCTGTCTGCCACGTCAGATTCCGGCGGGATGACGTGGTAGTCATCTGAAAAAACAAGATCTATAGGTTTACAACAACGTGGGCAGTTAGCTTCTGCTTTAATCCTACGTGTCACCATTGAAATTCTACCATTACCCTCATCACCACCACCACCACTATTGCCGGAAAATGTACGGATGGTAAACAACCTCCGACCAATGTAGGAAGAGTAGTTTAAGGTTAATGTCGGAGACCCATGTTTCGATATGTACGAGGAAGTGAAAAAAACATGTCGGAGCTTATGGAATCTTGATAGCCCAGACATCAAGAACCAAACTTTATTGGTTTTTTGGGTTGTTTGATCAAAAGGGTGTCTGAAAGTGTGATTGGATTAATGAAATGATGAGTAAAAAATTGGTTTCAAGAAAATGGGTCCTTTTTGTATTTTGTGTGGGGAATATGAGAGTTTATTCAAATGGGTGTGTGAAAAATGAATGAAAAAAGAAAAGGATTTTGTTATGTAGGTTGGAAGCAACAGAATTGTGATGATGGGAACCTCTTACCATCCCATCACTTTCAACGCTGATACCACATTACCACCCCTTCACCAGCCTCACACATCTATAATTTTATTTTACTTTTTCATTTTTTTTAATCACACTAAATTCTATTCATTAAAATAAAAATACAATACGAAATTAAAAAATAACACGAAAAAAAGCATACGAAAAAAAATAACAAAATATAAAAAACATACGACAAATAAAAAACATACGAAACGTAAAAAAAACAATGTTGCCCGTCCACTCTTGATTATATTTTGCCATTATTGATTCTTGCTTCTTTTATATAAGAGCGGCTTTGCGTTCCGACAACCCGTCGATATCAATCTAAACTCAAATTCTTTGCACTCTATTATTCCCAGTTATTTCGCTTTCTTCGCCTCGTGCACGGATTCGACTGCTACAATTTTGTGTCTAAAATCCACAAATAAAGACTCCGACTCACTTCCACCAGTGCTCGTCGTCGTCTCCGATTTGGTTTTTTTGCGGGTCGAGGTGTGCCGGCGGGACGAGGTATCGCATCAGGGCCAAATAGTCCTGTGTGATTAGCCGAATCAAGCGGGTCCGCCGCGTCCTATTTGGGGTGTTTTTTCAAGACACGCTACGCGTGTTCTAGCAAAAACTTTTTCCCATTTAAAGCGGCTTGAAATTTGATCTTTGTAGTTTCGACATGATCAACCTCATTTTCACTTTTACGTTGTAAATGTTTGTAAATAGCGTTAAACTTTTGGCAATCACCGTTTACCCTAGCCCATTTCCCCATGATCATATCCTTGGTACGAAAACCTTGTTGTGTAGCTTGGTTGAAATCGTCCGTAATCTGCCACCAAAACGACTCTTGTTTCGGTCGTTTTCGATCTCGTTGTTCTTGAAAACTCCGACCCATATCTCGCATAACAACTTTTCTTCCTCGTGTGACCAACGTTGCATCGTCCGTATTGGTTCTTCCTCGTCCGCGTCTAAATCCACCGTATGTGTGGTGGATTTAGACGCAGGTTTCGCGACGCGTTTTTTTTAAGTCGTTGTTTACGGGTTTCTTTTGGTGGTGGTTGTGGTTTATTGAATTGTGTTTGTGTTTGTTGTGATTGTTGAGATTCAAATACTTGTGATTGTTGTGGTTGAAAGAATTGTGGTGCCGCATTTCTTTGATATTGGAGATTTTGGAATTGAATGTTGAGTTGCTGGTTTTGATGATACGATAGTTGTTGTTGATAAATTTGTCTGGGTGTCATTTGGGGCATATTATATTGCGTACCAAAAGGAGGATGACTGCGAGGAAGAAATTGAGTTTTGTTACGATGGTGTAGATGGGTTTGAGGAAGACGAGTCTTGCGGGTTAGACATATTGAGAGGAGAAATATAAAACCTGTCATTTGGAGCTTGAGACGTTTTTTTGTTTGTGTTTGAGATATAAGAAGTTAATTTTTATTGAAATTGAAATTAAATGAGATATATATAGTGTAAAAAAGAGGGATACTTTTTTAAAAAAATAACTTTTAAATTTTTTTAAAAGTAAATGTTTGATTCAGACGGAATAATTTTTGTTGTCTTTATTCACGCCGTATACTCGGCGGATACTCACTCGGCGGGTTTAGGCGGTGTCGTGGCAGGGTTCGGAGGCGCCGAATGGACTGTCACATGAGATTCGGTGGGTGTTGCGTTGTTATACCCATGCTTTAAAAATGTACCCAAAAAGTTGTGTAAATGTAAATAACTCTTATAAAGTGTTTTTATGTGTACATTGGAGTGTCATATTTGAAAATTCGACATGTGTCATCATTTATTTAGTGATACGTTGTTAGAATGTGATTGAAACACTTTATGAAAGTTTGTCACATTTACACAACCTTTTTAGAGTTCACGTACTAAAACGAGACAATTAACAAAGTTGTTGCTATTATATGACCAAAACTCTTATGTTTTAAGTTTTTAGAGCATTGAGTTTATAGAAGTGAAACGTAAATAATTTTTAGAACTTTTTAATATTATAAAACTACATTCATTATAGTAATGAAATATATTATGTAACTCATGTATTAAATGTATTGAATTTATTAAGAGTTTTCATAACTATGACATCTTCATGTCATATAAACTTAAAATAAAACGAGGCGTTCATACCGTGCGTTGCACCGGGCTTGTTTTTTGGGAAAAATCGAACTTTTACTTTTGTGAATTAAAAGTCATGTTATTTAGGCATTCAAAGAGTATAACTTAATTTGACGAAATATATTAAACTCGCATTAAAATAGATTTAATTTTGATCATAATCTCATATTCATTATTGTTCATATTGAATAAATTAAATCACCATATCCCGTGTATGACAATATTTGCTACAAATTCAATTACAATAATATATATATATAGTCAAGCTCCTAGTTATTTTGTTGGCCGCCTGGTCTCTAAAGCTTCAACCAACGATTATTAAGAGCTTGTACCGATCTTGCATTAGCTTTCGCTTCCTGTAACATCAACACATAAAATGAATATGTGTGTGTATCCTATAGATAGTTCCTACTGAAAATTTAATGGGTAAAAACTTACATTATGGACAACGTCACGTATTTCATATAGTTGTGCTCGTGAAACCGTTCTCACCTAATAAATTTTGAAAAAAAATTATCAATGTCATTATAGTCATGTATGAAGAGTATTTATAAAAAAATTATATGAATGATATAAAAAGTTTATTACCTTATTAACAATGGTCCAAGCAACATTTTTGGTATAAAGGGGAGTTGTAAGTGAGCCAATATATCGATAATATTTTCTGCTATAACCATCACCACCCGACGTCTTCATGGAACTCGGTCCTCCTCCGCTCTCGCCACTGCCACCACCGCCACTTTTAGTTGAGCCACCGCCACCTTTTCCACCACCACCGCCTCCTTTGCTTCCACAGTATCATGAACTCGTACACACTTTTATATCTTTCATACGTTTTGCTGTAAACAACATTATGTCTTTTACTCAATTGGAGATTTGATGTACCAATTGCACGCGCATGGCCGTTGGTGAAAGTAACGGAAGTGGCAAATATTTTGCAAATGTATGTTTGCTAAAAACAATAGAAGCAACTATTTATAATGTGTATGGGAACATGACTTGTAAGCAATGTTTAAAAACCGGTTTTTTAATTGACCCGGTCGAGTCATCGGGTCACGGTTCAACCGGTTTAACCGGTGGTTCAACCGGGTTTTTCGGCCAAAACCGGCTTTCGGTCACTCGACCGGTTCACGGTCCAACCGGTTCAACCGGCCGGGTCAACCCGGGTTTTAAAACACTGCTTAAGGTTTCTAGTTCTATATTAAATGATAATTAAGTTACAAATTAACGTATAACGTATGGAATTTCTAGTTTTGTATTAAATGATAATTAAGTTACAAATTGACGTATGGAATTACTGCTTCTAGCAATTAATACTCATGCAATTATGATAAGAAAATGGATAGACCATCGTTACAATTTCAGTTTTGGCTATAATAAAAATTCGATCTGTACCACTTGAATGTATTAAGATTTTACATTTATACCATGAAACTTAGATAGTTATATTGAGTACGCTCGCGCGTCTTTGACCAGCGCTCGCCCATCTCGTCTCGTGGGGTGAGTTGAAGTGTTTCATTATGAGTTGGATTAAAAGATAAAACTTTTTCCATCATCTATAGACATTTTCCATAAGAGACAATTTCATATATTCCTTCTCAAAACCATAAATTTCATATTTACCCAAAAATCTGTTTTAGATGAATCATAATAGCAAATAAAGAGAAAACCGAAACTTTAACACTACATCAACTATAATTTATGGTATCAAAAAGGTTTATAAGATCCATATCGTTGAAATAACTTAAAGCCCCTGAGATGGCATGTACGATCTTGCAATCCTACCTTATCAAAACATGCAATAGTTAGTGTTTGTACCTTACACAACGTTTATTAATCTTATTGTAAGGTGTATAGGATTGGTGGCAAGTAATCATCCGATCCCACAATATCGTTTGAATAGGCCTATCCCGATCTCTTTCTTATTCAGTACAAAGCCTATTTTGTTTATTTGGTTGACATGTTTTTAGCTTATAAGTAAATCGAAAGACCATAAAAACAAAATAGCATTTGCATTGATACATAGGACCGACTTTCAGTGATATTGTGGGATCGGAGACGATCTCGCCACCAAGGAGCATACTCTAAATTCTATGTTATGTATGATACTACTCTAATCTTGCATGTTTTGATAAGGTAGGATTGCAAGATCGTACATTCCATCTCAAGGGCTTTAAGCTATTTCAATGATATGGATCTTATAAACCTTTTTGATACCATAAATTGTAGTTGATTTAGTGTTAAAGTTTTGGTTTTCTCTTTATTTGCTATTATGAGTCATCGGATCTTTATTTTTGTATTTATATTATTGACTATTTGGCAATTCTCGATTGCATATATAAAAATTTTGGGCTTTATAAGACTTGGGCCTAAAGCGTATGCTTAGTTGGCCTTATAGCTAAGATGACTCTAGGGCCGCATGAATCAGAATTATATCCTGTAAAAACAACATTATATCCTGCAAAAATCAACATTAACAAAAATCATCTCCTCGGTTAATCCCCCTTTGCGAAAAATACGAGCAAGTTGCAGAAGTAGACCATGTAGAAGAAAAAAAACAATCGGGGAAGTTTTCTTAATACAAGGATTTAAACTTCAAGTAGTGCCATTCCATACTTAAGAAGATAAGTAATTCCATTTCTAAACTTCTTTTCTTTTTTAACATCCCTCAAGTAATGTCATTTTAAATATAAACCTGAATTAGTATCATTAAAAACTATTAAACAAAAAAATAATTTGTACAAATCTTTCTAATTATGTTACTAACGAGGTTTGCGAACCCACGCTTCGCCGCGAGGTGTTTGCGTATTGTGTCGTTTTACGATTATTGCGAGGTTTTACGTTAAGGACTAACTTTGCAACCGACGAATAACCTCAAGGACTATTATCGTAACTTGATAACCCCAAAGATAATTCACAAACATGAAGGACCAATTACGTAAAATCAGTGTTGGACTAACTTTTTTATAATATTAAAGTTTTTTTAACGGTCGTAACCTAACGACCGTTAAGTAACGATCTTTACTACTGTTCATATTACTGTTCACCATCTCTTATGTTAATGTTCATTGATTTTTTAATTTTTCTTGTCTTGAAGCGCTTAACGATCGTTAAGTGCATTAAGGCCCCTCAATAATAGTTATATAGTAGAAATTCAAAATATCTTATTTTCATTGCATAAACCAAATGGCTCACAATTCCATCATCTAATATGTTTATCACATTATAAATTAAAAAGGTAATTAAAAGAACAATTATGGATGTTTAAAATGCACGTCTTTATAATTAAAATTTGTTCGCATAGTCATATTTGTATAGAAGCTCCTCTTCGCCCTACTCCACTCCTCAAGTACCTAATTGAGAGTTTTCTTCACTATGTCAACAAGCTTCCTTTAGGCGGAGAAAACCATACATGCCACTTACACTTTTTCTGGTACTAAGCTAAATACCGAGTTCTACTTTGAGATAGAACCAATCTAACACAATAAGTATTTTAAGGCCTAAAATACTAACCTATCATACACATATGATAATCACAACACAAGTGATCGAAGATAGATAAATATCACAAATGTGATGACACAACTAAACTAATAACACTTGAAGCTTGACGTCTTCGTTTATGTTCTTCACTAAAGAGTGCAATAATTGGATCACTTGTAATGGATTAAAAAACAAGTATAATGAATGTATAAAAATAAATATGCTAGAGAAAAAAATGTTGGAAAGGGTTGTCTAAAATAAAGACATGGGATTGCTAGTTATAGGCAACATTTGAAATTCAAATTCTGGTCCAACAGATATGTCGCACGGATCTACGGATTCACCTATGCCTGGATGTGTCTTTGGTTATGATGGATCCGTAGGTAGCAACTAGGACTTATTTTGTATTTTAGTGATTAACCTCAAATCTTAACAAAATATTCTTATGTACTTCAAAATCAGATTTATTAGATTCTTCTAGAAGGAAAATATTTTTCAACATAAATAAGAAAAGATTTTTTAGATTTGGAAAGATTTAAAAATTTGTGGTTAATCCTATTTTGTCTTACATGATTAATATAACTAGCTTATAATTAATCATGTGTTTAGAAAAGGTTTACGCAAACGATTAAGTTTGAATGCAAGAATTTTTTTTTCTTTGATCATTATACTACGCTTTATAATGCCATATTCATACCTTAAGTGATTTGTCGTCATCAAGTAAACTTACGACTAAATAACTTGTTTACGTAGACTTTTACGTAGTATGACATTATATTTGTTATTATCAAAACATAAAGATCATTAAATATAAATATCGTTTTTACGTGAATATTCGTATTAACAATATCCCCCTTTTTGATGATGACAAAATATAAACTCATATTTATTAAGAGTTAATAAATAAGTATTTAGTGGTTGAGTTTACAAATCTTCTCTCCTTTTTATTGAAGAAAAAAGTATTGTAGAGGCGCGGTTGCAAGTCGTATTTTGACGAATGCTAAGTAAATTTGTGACGAGTGCAAAGTAAAAAATAATGACGAATTTGCATGTGCTTCCCCTCGGTGTATGCTCCCTCTTATTTGGGGCACCAAGGAACCGAGCTATGGAAGCGTGTTAGAAAACAAAGTTAGTAGACAAGCAAATATATATATATATATATATATATATATATATATATATATTGTAACACCCCCAAAATCAGGTAGCAGCGGAATGGTAACAATGGGGTGCTACGTCAAAGTACAACAATCAAGATATAGGAAACGACCTTTAAATGGACGTTTTTTAAAGATAAAGATTTCATATTCGAAGCCGTAGCAAAATATCAAGTTCATACATAGGTCGCCATATATGTTTTAAAAGTCATAAACAATTTCAATACATATTTAATTAAACAAAAGCATCATAATGACCAAAAGATAACTTAAGAGTTTTGTAAAGATAATAAAAGTTGCATGACTTTAGATAAAAAACAAATCCGTCTTCACTGATGACCCCCACGCGCCCGTCAATCTTCATAACCCTATGGACCAAAAATTACATGGCTAAAATGTCAACAAAAAGGTTGAGTGAAATCATAGTTTATCGTAAGAAAGGTGGACCACAAGATCGAATTAATAGTAACACTGAACATATTCATAGTCCAAAACGTTATTTTTTCACTAAGCTCATGACACCGAAGCCTAACTAGGATTTTGGCCCTAATCAGAATATAGATGCTTGCCAACAACCTAACACCCACAATGTTAAATGCAACCTTGAATCAAACTAGTGACCAAAGGAAAGGGTTGGGATTGTCAGTCCCTATAATCAATCCACAACACATGCGCTACTACAATAGCAATATACTGTTCAAGATAAAGTAGGGACTTCACGCAATAATGTAACTTAGGCATTAATAATCGAGCAGTAATCTGGATAGCATACACTTGGGTAAAAACACTTGTGTCCAATAGTAAATACAAGGCAATGTAATCAACCCCATAGATTTTGTAAAACAAATGTAGTAAAAAGGGGGCTATGAACTCACCTTGAGTGAATGGTAATCAACAAGTATTCACAATAGAAAATGTGTCACGAAGGAATCCGAAGGCAACCTAATCCAATATAGGTCGTATAAGTACTAAACACTTTGATTATTTATAGGTCGTATAGCTCATCATACTATCGTTCGGGCTATCATAATTAAGAGGTCATGTAGTGACGTATGAGGAGCTAGGACACTTTAAATCGTAAATCCAACAACTCGTCGATACGCCACCCCGAAGAGGCCTCATTATGAAACTCCCTAGTAATATAGCACTTTGATTAATACCACATATAGGTCTATATAGTTCAATCACCATCTAATTGTTTTGGTAAAATTGTGTTTAATAAGTAAAAACGTTTATAATTGCCTCTTTAGTAAAAACGACATAACTTTCGCGTTTTAAGCCCGATTTTGACGTTTCTTGTGCCCACGCTTTCGTATTAAGACGAGTTATCAATATTTGACATTTTCAAAATTTGGAACTTACTGGTGAACAGTAATTTTTACTGTTCACAACAGACCCTAAGTTTATTTTTATCGTTTTAGTTGTCGAAAACTCGTAAATGTCGTATCTTATTCGTTATTGCTTCGTTTTTAGTGATTCTTTCGAGCACGTTCTCGTAATTGAAAGTTCTACTTATTTATGAGGTTTACAAAAATAATTATTTCTGTCATGAACAGTAACTTTTATAAAAATAGTTTTATAAAAGTATTAATTGTCGTAAACTCGCGAAATTCATAACTCGTTCGTTATTAATTGAAAAATTACGATTCTTATCATTTTGGAATCCTAAAAATATGTATAATTTGTTAAAAATGCCAAACTTGCTGTTTGAATAATTTTTATAAAAAGTTTTTATAAAAATTCTTTTACGACTCCGTTTATTAACGTATAACTTGTTTTTACCGTATCTTTTTCGTTATTAATCCGTTTTTCGAGTTTCTTATCTTTTTGGAATCGTCATGAGACGTACTATCTTTATAAAGTATAATCTAGCTGTTACAAAATACGAACCAAAACAGCCCCTATTGCCTTTAATCTCACATGAAATCATAAACTTTCCTTAATTAACTTTTAAATCACTAGTTTATACTTAAACATTTTCCACTTAAACCAACATGTTAACATACTTATAATCTCATTATTCCATGATATTACCAATCACATATCATATGAAAAAGTGTTAAAAATCATAATCACAAGTAAGTTATCCATTTAACATGTTTAAAACCCTAAATGGTGATTTAGTTATATAGAACATGTAAACACATAAAAATGATAAAAGTAAAGACATAAAGGTTTTTAGATAACCTTATAGTGATGTATGATGATGAACTAAAGTATCTAAACCCTTGTTTAGATATAAAACCCAAGCTTGCACTCTTGAAATCCTAGTTTTCCAATAGAAACCCTAATCTTGCAATAACTCGATTAAATCTTGCAAATGCTTAACCAACCCTTGAAAACACCTTAGGTTATCATAGGAAGGATGTGTGAAGGCTTGAATATGATGTAGAAATTTTTGTATGGATTGAGTTGGAAAGGGGTTTTGAGCCGTGGCCTAAAAGGGAGAGAAAGAGAGGTTTTGATCTTTTTTTACTAAGTGTTTTGAGAGTGTATGGCTTATTACTTGTATGCACTTCTTCTTATAGGAACTAGGCTAGTCAAAGATCATTAAAATAGTCCAAGCAGGGGGGGTTGGGTCGTTTGGGACAAAGGGGAGGGTCTTAAAGGATGAATAGTGGTCTTGGTTCCCTAATAATGAAGTCATCCCATGAAAACATGGAATATGTTTTTCCATTAGATATTTTCAAGAGTTTGACTAGTTATTATCATGATAATAAAATGTAGTGAAAGTATTATTTTGGAAAAATGTGTAAGTTAAAAGTAAGTGTAGTTTTATTTAAATGTGTTTTTTTTATATAAAAGTATACTTTGTAAAGTCTTGGTATTTTGTAAAGTATTTGTTATCTTGTATATACTTATGAGACGTGTATATATATACATATGCATAAACTTTTATAAACTTTGATTATTGTATATAAACGTAGGTATTTGTTGAAGCGTACGTTAATTTTTTATGGTTCCGGGAATACCTAAATGTCATTTATCGCGAAACGTAAACGCTTTCACGTATCCGATAAAATAACTTGTGAAATGTTAATAATTATTCTCAAAATAATTACTTAACCCTTGTTTACGTTAACTGATCATTTCTTGCTTACGCGATTTAACTTAACGATTTCGATTAAAAACAAACGCGTACGAGAAAAATAAAATTAGCGAAATAGATGACGTCGTAAATGACCTGAAAA
The DNA here is from genome assembly GCA_026074375.1 of Tanacetum coccineum. Taxonomy (NCBI): domain Eukaryota; kingdom Viridiplantae; phylum Streptophyta; class Magnoliopsida; order Asterales; family Asteraceae; genus Tanacetum; species Tanacetum coccineum. The sequence continues at coordinate 478 of BQNB010066998.1, read as the reverse complement.
TATGGAATGTTACAGTCTCCTCCGGTTAGAAGAGCCTTGTCCTTAAGGCTCAAGTTGCGGCACTTGAGGAAAGTACGGGTTCAGAGAAAAGATTCGGATATTTCTTCCGGAATTGGTCTTCACGTTCCCAAGTATACTCAGCTCCTTGCTGAGAGTTCCAACGAACTTTGACTAATGGGATTCTTCTCCGCTTTAGCTTCTTCACATCCCGCTCTACGATCTCAATAGGCTCTTCGATAAATCGCAGATTTTCATCAATCTTGATCTCATCTAAAGGTACTTGAACATCTGGCTCAGCTAAACATTTCTTGAGGTTCGACACATGAAACGTGTCATGAACACAGCTTAGCTCCTGGGGTAACTTCAGCCGATAAGCCACCGGTCCAACACGCTCGATGATTTCAAACGGTCCGACATATCGTGGTGCTAGTTTTCCCTTTTTACCAAATCGTACCACTCCCTTCCATGGAGATACCTT
>BQNB010066997.1:2502-31398 GCA_026074375.1 Tanacetum coccineum | reverse complement strand
AAACATGCATCACTGGTCCAAACATGGAATCTAAGTTTATGACATTGACTGCGCAGAATGGCTAAGAAACTTGATATATGAGATTCCAATTTGGCCGAAACCAATAACACCAATATCTATCCGATGTGATAGTGCTCCCACAATGGCTAGGGCATATAGTCAGATATACAATGGGAAGTCTAGACACTTAGGTGTTAGACATAGTATGGTAAGGGAACTAATCAGGAATGGTGTGATTTCTATTGAGTTTGTTCGAACACAACATAATTTAGCTGACCACTTGACGAAGGGTCTAGCTAGGGACTTGGTAAATAAGTCAGTAAAAGGGATGGGATTAAAGTCCAAATAAATCTACTACCTATGAGATACCCAATTCCCTTCTAATACAACGTTAGAAGCTGAATTCAATATGGAAAGCTCATAGCTAGAGATTGGAACACAAGTTTTATCTTCTCGAGGTATGTGTTTAGACCTGCAAGTGATGGTTAGGTCGAAGTTTATCTTCTTAATAGTTCTTTTGAAAAATTACAATGCAGGTGCAAGATCTAAAGGGACCACCTATGTAAACATGAATTTTAGCAGCTTTAAGAATCTTGGACTTAGCTTTCTATATGTTCATTAATGGATTAGGACACATGGATTGTAAAGTGTCAAGTAAATGAACTTTAAAGTGTTGTAGAAACAAATGTGTATAGTATCTTCAGGTATTCAAATGGATTGACGGGTTTAATCGTTACGACACCCCGATTTTCAAATATTTGAAATGTGTATTGTACTAAGATGAAAATTCAATCACAAGACATTTTCATTTATGCATTTATTTTTTTCGTTGTGTTTATTTTAACATATTTACATATATCTTTATATATGTTTTAGTAAGTCAAAGATTACACTAAAATGGGGGGATTTGCTGGTGATTTTAATATCATCAAGCCATTTGTTGTAATGGTGATTTATAGAAGACCATTGAGGTTTCATGTTCGGCTCGGTAACAAGTTAGGGAAGTGTGGAGTACACGCTTGTTGAGCTAACATGTAATCTATAAGAGACTGAGTTTGCAGGGTTTACGCCGTAATTAACTGGTTGATTATTTGATTACGCAGTAAACGTGTTGGCATAGTTTACGCCGTAATCTATATTATGGTTACGCCATAACGTTTTGGACAGAAACTATGGTTTGATAGTTTACGTCGTAACCAAGAATGGTTACGTCGTAACTAGTGTAATGTGCCAATACGTTACGCCATAACCATTGTGTCAGAAATTTGGTTAAATTCAGTTTTAACCAACTTTAACTACATAAAACTGTCCTAATTTCCTGTATATGAGATAGGAACTACTTGGTCTTAAATACATAAAAAACACACGAATTTCCATACAATTTCCTTCATTGTTCTTGATTTATGCTTCTTGTGCCTAGAACATAAATTGTATACTCTTTATATTATCCTGATAGAGATTTCGTGCAACCTAGGCATTTTGATAGGGTCGAAATACTTTATACGAAAAGTGGAATCATTACACGATATAAAGAGTTATCCAAGATAATCACACACACCCTAATTTTCAAACAATTACAATCTCTATAAAAATGCGGTAAGCCCGTAACTAATAAGTGTTATGTTGATTGATAGGGAATCAACAATGTAAATTTGAGCTAAAATATACTCAACGATGAGTTTCTCACCTATACCTTCTCGAACCGAGATATTAGGCCTCATAACATCTTTGGAATTGACAAGAACTATATCTCCTATATAAAGGTGGTTGGTTGACACATATATGCAACAAAGCTCCTCATCACCTGAATTCTTACGAAGCACCAGAGTTGATGTTATGAATCCGATAGCGTATTCTCCAACGCTTGGATGCTTTATGATGGCAACTTCCTTAAATGCATTTGAACCTTGACCTAAAGAATTCATAATTCAAGCTATGTTACTTGAGAGAAAGTTTACTTTTATACTCCCATTTCTAAGTTTTTTCCCTGGCATTTCATACTCAACGAGGTTTTTGGCCCGCACTCCGCTACGGAGCGCGGGATTTTACGTTAAAAAATGTTTGCTTTTTTGAATGTTCAGCTCATTTCTGTACGTAACGAAGTCTACTAATTTTTATATTTACATCAAAAAATTTGTACAAACTATAAAAGAAATATAACAAACAAAGATCACTCCATTGGCCCGCCAAGGTACGGGTCAATATGAATAGCAGAAAAAAAAACCAAAACCCAACATGGCTGCAAAAAAGATCAAGTAATAGGCCACCCAAAAATACAAAAACGGCTTGGCTCAGACATGGGGCCACTGGAACAGACAAAGCCACAACAAACACAGCAAACGCGGCATGGATGCAAACACAATCAAGCGATGCCCCACCAACAGGTACTAATAAAAGTCTCACCATGTCTGCAAACATAATCCTAGACAATCCTAGGAATGCGGCGTCAATTGACAAAAGCCCTTTTCTACAAGTAATCAATAAGCGCAGCTTTGTGGGAGTGTAAAACCAAAAAGTCCCTAAGCATCATATTCCTTGTTTCTCTCCTACCCCTTATATTTAAATTTGAAAAAGAGAAAGTGAATCAAATGTACCAAGTGGTTCCATGAATGGCAAGCTGAAGCAACAGAGTCCATTCTTTTATTTGTTTGAGCAGACAATCTGCATAACAATAAAAATAGTAATAACTACGCATGAAGTCACTAATTTGATAACGTGCTAGGTCAATTGCCAGGTGGGAAGATGCATGTATTTTATGTTGTCATTGTTTCATTGTTCTTCATGTCTAGTTTGCATAGGAACTAATTTCATAGTGGTAGGTCTATAACATACAATGTACGATGCCAAATGGTCACTAATTTGATGAGATGCTAGGTCTAATTTGATGAATGGTAAGTCTATAAATATTGTGCAGGTTGCCATGTAGAGCACTGCATGTACTTTATGATTCCCTTTTCACTGTTCTTCATGTCTATTTATATGGTGGGTTTTTAAAGCTTTTGTATCCTCATAGTTTTTTAGCTAAAATGGCTGCTCCTTTACCATTGCTCGAAGAGTTGGTGCGTGCTGTTGATTTAGATGTTACGAAAGACCATCTGATACTATTGTTTGAAAGAGAGGTTGCTAAAGATGTTGAGAAAATTACAGACTTTCGTAGGTTGTCTAGTGAATTGAGGGCAGCTGTTAGAAGGAGAGATGGGTATATTACCGGGCTAAGGTTGTATAGAAGTTGCGATGATACTCTTGGAACTATCAAAATGTTAAGCCGCATGCAGCTTGCCGACATGGAGAAGGCTGCTTGCTTGTTGTTAATGGCGAGGAAGACTCGGGTCAAAGTGGATGAGAATACTGGCTTCATTATGAGGATGAGGAACCATACAGTGGTTTGAAATTTTGTATGTGGAGGGTAGGCGGTACTTGTGTATGTTTGGTTTGACTAATGTAGTTGTGTGTGTGTCACTGGTATGTTAGTTGTGGATACTTGATGTATGGTGGCTTCCATATGTTAACTTTTGTACTAATAAATGGAAGTAGTGTGGTTTAATCTTTTTTTTTACTTGATATTTTTAATTATTTAGTATGTTATAATCGTCAACTTCATCAGACCGATCAGAGTGTAAGTAACATGTATAAGTCATCTAGTACTGGGTTCCATGTGTTTTAATGAGTTATCAAAGGATATATTGAAAGACAAGTTGACATCGTCCTTATGAAGTACTAAAGACCACATTTCAGAGTAAAATATGGAAAAAATACCATGTTTCGCGGCTCCTGAGATAATGAAATCTCCAAATAGAACGTCCTAGCATACGCAGATGGACAAATGTTTAACAGATACAGGATTTGATACCGTTGTTATCTCTATTAGAGCATAACACATATATTTCTCCCTGAAGCTGCAAAGAGAAAAAGACAAATATCAATAGTTGAAAACCCCAAGACCCTTTAACACTTAATGAACAGAGGTTTAAGTTTAAAAAAAGTATGCCTCGATTGATAGTTGCATTCCCAAAAGTAGTCAGCATTCATACGCAACGCGTTGTCACAAACGCGTGATAACATCCTTACCAAGACAACAACAAAGACAAAAGGACAAATATCAACAGCGTTTTGCTACCATGAAAGGACCAACTCTCCCATTTCAGCCCCCAAAACCCACACCCATTTGAGCCCCTAGACCCACCCATTTCAGCACCTAAACCCACTGTGGAAACCGTAAAGGGGGGGGGGGGGTGAATACGTTTTCTCTTAAAAACTTTATGATCAAAGTTTACATCACTCTTCTACTGGCGATCCCATATATATATATGGGGGCCGCCTAATTTATGGGACCACCACCAGAAGAGGATTTCAGACTAGATCTTTTGTATCAAATCACCAATCAAGTTTGACGTAATATGAGAAGTGTTGATAATGGATTTACAGTAACTAGCACATATTCTACCAATATATCCACACTCACAATGTTTAATACAAAGAGCTACACAACCATGTCTAACACAACATTCACAACGATTCACACAATGCAAGTGTGAAAGTAAAGCGATAAATATAAAGACATAAGTAAAGAGAAAGGTAAAAGGAAATGCAAACCGGACACGATGATTTATAGTGGTTCGGTCAGAAGCTCGCTCTTCCCTTACACCACTCTCAGTATCCACTTCGAGAGTTCTTCACTAAGATCAACAAGCTCCTTTTGGCGAGAAAACCTTATACCAATCTTACATTATTTTTCGCACTAATCTAGATGTCAGAGTTCTTCTCGGGTAACAACCAAACCCGTTATGTTTTTATGGCCCACCTAACAAACCTTGTTTTTTATGCCAAACACATAAACCAAGTTCGGCTTAAATAATATTTCGAGCACTAACTTATATGTCGAGTCCTAATCTTAGCTAGAACCAATCTACCACCCACACTCGTATTTTGAGGACTAAAATACTACCGTCAACCATCACACTACGAATTTAAACATAATCCGATCTACACAACTACACAAGAATGTAAGGCATGAACTCGATCTATATGTAACAAATGGACTAACTAGACTACATAACTTCGGATCTTGAAGATGACCGAATTTCTTCTCTTGCACTTGAGGGAAAGAGGAAAGGATAAAAGATTTGATCACATTTAAACAAGATTAACCAAGTTTAATAATCTAAGATTTAGAGAGATTTAGTGAGATCTAGAGAGAGAAAGAACTTAAAGAAAATCGTGCAAAAGGGTTGTTAAAATAGTTGGAGGTGACCCACTATTTATAGGAAAGCTGAAAAACAGCCTGTTAGGTAACGGCGATCCCAGATATATAAGGGGGTCGCCAAATAATTAAGGGGGCCGCCGAGCGAATTAAGGGACCGCCCTGACAGACGCTCATGTTTTTGTCTTTTTGTGGTGACAAACTTGTCTGGTGAAAGTGACACTTATTTTAGGAAGGAAATGACCAGATCTTGAAATTCAAAATAATTAACAAATAAAACATTTCTTTATAATTCAAAAATAATATGTCTAAATAATTTTTAAGAAATAGTTTTGTTGTATTTATAAAAACATAAAGTTTAAGACAAAAACTTATTTCTTTGATCATCCACAAGTTTAATATTATTTTTGTACATACCTAATGTGATTTACTCCGGGTGTAAATCCATGTCCCCGTCCTTGATGCATACGTGAGACATAGAAGATGTTGATATGGTGTAAAATGTATTTATGATTTGTGATTACGAGTAACTTGCGCACTTTATGTTACGTATTACAAGTTACATGTTTGTCATCATCAAAACATAAAGAGATCGTATAGATTAAATATCGTAATATTTGCACTAACAATCTCCCCCTTTTTGATGATGATAAAATATGTAAACTATAGCACATAGTAAATTTTAAAAGTTACTCGCTTACACTCCCTTTTCCCCCTTTTGTCAAAGCAAAAAGGTATAATGTGGATTATGATTGGAGCATATAGGTTTGGGAGTTTGAGAAGAAGAACATGTAGAAGAGCGTACGTGCACCAAGTATATAGGTCGAATTAAGTATAAGATATGAGATTAAAGGTGAAGGTGGATTGTGTGTTCTTCGTATAGTTTAGAAATGTCATGAGAGATGAAAGTAGGAAAGAAAATAAGGCATGTACTTTGAGTGTATAGGATGAAGGAATGAGAAAAATGTAGATGTTCCAAGTATATTGGTTGGCGGAATGAGAAGACAACATGAGAAATAAGGTTGAGGTGGTTTTGTGTTTCTTAAGGTTGAGGGTGAATTTGAAGTGGAGGAGGTGAAGTATTTGGAGTACGAATGAACCCATCATCATATTTGACAATCCTCAATCCTATCTTCCTATAAAGGTGAGCTTGCATCATCCTAGTGAAGTCTTCTATCATCACGGTTTAACCAACTCCATACTATTTACCGACATATCTCCTAGCTCCCCCTTCCTCATTGCATCCCCAGATAATTACATTCCTTGTATATTCACTTTAACGGATCCATGGATCAAACAAATTACCATCGATGGTCAAGAAGTTTGATATAATTTAAATGAGTAGAACGCTTGCAAGTGCTCCCCCTCAGCGTATGCTCCCCCTTATTTGGGTTACCAAGGAATCAATATATTGTTGTGCTATAAAACAAAGTTAGTAGACAAGTGCACATATACATATAGCAAAACATTAGCGGGGAACTAGACATGCACTTCTAGGTTTTATTATTCTATAGTACGACACTTTAAAAGAGAAGCATAAACTAGGCACATGCAATCATTATTTTAAAATCAACAACTTAAATGATAAAATAAAAAGACTCGAGATGTATGTTTAAGGACTAAGATTTGACCGAATTTTAATAAACGAGAATGGGATTCGTTTATTGGTTGACACGCAAATATTATGAGGATGAACTTTTAAAGGGAGACGAATGACACTTAATATCTTGGTGAGATATGCCAAAATACATACTTTAAAAGGATAAAAAGAAAAATAAGACGAGGATGGAGACGATGTGTTCTTGGATGTGAATGAAAATGATTCCATAGAGCCGAAAAGTGGGAAAGGATGAGCGATACTAAAGAAGGAATGTGTTGACGAGAGGTTGATAGAAAAGATTGATATATCATTTGCACTAACAATTGATGTGTATATGACCCTATTGAGACAAAAGTGGATGATTAGGAATTCAAAGGTTTGTTTGGTGTTTTGTTGGTTGACAATGTTGAAGAACAAAGGTGGGATGTGAAATGAGGTAGTTCTTTCATGGTGAAAGAATAATGAGGGACTCAACAATGTGGTGACTCAATAACACTTGAAGATTGAATATCTTCTTTATGTTCTTTACTTTCTAGAAAGTGGAAAGTTTTGCGAAGGAGTGACATTTGCATTTCGCAAATTACTTAAATATTTCAGATGAAATAATTAAGTTATCAAGGGATATAGGAGGAATTCTAATAGTAACAAGACTATTAGAAGAGAGAATAAACGTTTAGAAGTGAGAAGATAGAAGTAGAAAGACTATTAGAAGTGAAATGACTACTAGAAGAGAGAAGAAACGTTTAGGAGTGAGAAGAATCGTCTATGAATTGAGATAAGACGTATGCGAGATGTGAGGACAAAGGTTTGTATGTGAGGGGATTTATTGTGAAGTGATGGATTGTAAGTCTATCGATTATAAGGAATGTGTTTGATAATGAGACGCGTATCATTATAAAATTCACTAGACTCTTGAAAACATAAGCAACGATGCTTATGAGTGTTGGGATATGAGGATGACCCATTAATCTATAGAGAAATATTGGGTATAGGTTTGTGTGTGGAGTAGACGTCAACTCGTAGCAGAAGAGAGGAAGTGTTAGGTTAAAAAATAAATGGTATTACAAGCTGCTGCCGACGGTCCCAGATTTATCTGAGGGCCGCCAGAATAGATCTGGGGGTCGCCAGACCGCGAACAGGAGGGATGTTTGGAGAAATTGATGAATTTTTTGAAAAGAGTGACATTTTAATTTGCATTAGAGGGCCGCCCGGATATTTATAGGACCGCCACCAGTGATCCAAAAATACTTTTTTCATATAAAATCATTTGGTAACTTAATGTAGGGACGTAGGACTTCAAGGAGTTGTTCCAACACATAAAGCACGTGTTTTAGACATCATTTTTATTCCTAGGGCTTACAAAGACGTATCTTAACACTTTCAAGCTTTTTGAGAATATTTTCATTCAAGCTAGTATACGAGGTATAATTAACAACAAAACTAGTACGAATCAAGCAACAAAAAACTTTTCATATTTAATCCCCCTTCATGGCAAGTTTGATACATGGATCATACTCTATTTTAAAAACCATTTGTTTTGAAAAATAGAGCGACCTGACTCTGATACCAATTGTGGAAACCGTAGAGGGGGGTGAATACGTTTCCTTTTAAAAACTTTAAGATCAAATATTACATCACTCTTCTATTGGGCATTTTTGTTTGTATTTTGTCCCATTATATGTATGTGGTGGCCGCCAAGTATATTAGGAGAGGGCCTCTTGATTTGTTTTTTTTTTTTTTTGTTGTTTTTTTTTTTTGTTTAAAGGGACCTCCCACTAAAAGAGGATTTTGGACTAGATCTTTTGTATCAAATCACCAATCAAGTTTGACGTAATATGAGAAGTGTTGATAATGGATTTACAGTAACTAGCACATATTCTACCAATATATCCACACTCACAATGTTTAATACAAAGAGCTACACAACCATGTCTAACACAACATTCACAACGATTCAATAATTCAAAGTGTGAAAGTAAAGCGATAAATCATAAAGACATAAGTAAAGAAAAGGTAAAGGAAATACAAACCGACACGTGATTTTATTATAGTGTTCGGTCACGAAGCTCCTTTTCGCCCTACTCTACTCCCCGAGTATCCAACTCGAGAGTTACTTCACTAATCAACAAGCTCCCTTTCGGCGGAGAAAACTTTATACCAATGCTTACATTATTTTTTGACACTAAGATAAATGTCGAGTTCTTCTTCGGGTACAACTAAACCCGTTATGTTTTATGGCCCAACATAACAAACCTTGTGTTTTATGGCCTAAACACATAAACCGCGCCGCTTACATTATTTTCCGACACTAAGCTAGATGTCGAGTCCTAATCTTAGCTAGAACCAATCTACCACCCACACTTGTATTTTGAGGAATAAATACTAACCGACACACCATCAACACTTCTGGATTTATACATTATTTGGATCTATACAACTACACAAGAATGTAAGGCATGGACTCGATCTATATGTAACAAATGTTACAAATGGACTAACTAGACTACATAACATTGGATCTTAAAGATGACCGAAGTTCTTCTCTTGCACTTGAGGGAAGGAAGAAAGGATAGAAGATTTGATCACATTTAAACAAGATTAACCAAGTTGAATGATAAAAGATTTAGAGAGAGATTTAGTAAGATTTAGAGAGATAAAGAACAGAAAAAATCGTGCAAAAGGGTTGTTAAAATAGTTGGAGGTGACTCACTATTTATAGGAGCTGAAGAACAGCCTGTCAGGAAACGGCGGTCCTCCAGATATATAAGGGGTCCGCTGATAATTAGAGGGGGCGCCGAGCGAATTAAGAGACCGCCCTGACAGACGCTCCTGTTTTTGTCTTTTTGTGGTGACAAACTTGTCTGGTGAAAGTGACACTTATTTTAGGGGGGAAATGACCAGATTTTAAAATTCAAAATAATTACCAAATAAAACATTTCTTTATAATTCAAAAATAATTTGTCTAAATAATTTTTGAGAAATAGTTTTGTGTATTTATAAAAACATAAAGTTTAAGACAAAAACTTATTTCTTTGATCATCCTACAAGTTTAATATGTTTGTACATACACGTTAATGTGATTTTTACGTCGGGTGTAAACCAATGACCGTCTTGATGCATACTTAGACATCGAAGATGTTTATACTGTATGTATTGATGATTTGTGATTACGAGTAACTTGCGCACTTTACGTTACGTATTACAAGTTACATGTTTGTCATCATCAAAACATAAAGAGATCGTATAGATTAAAAATCGTAATATTTGCACTAACACCCACCATTTTCAGCCCCAACTTCAGGACCCAAACGAACTGATTTCATCTTTTGTTTCGCACCGAAATCCATCCATTATAAATGAACACTTTGGGTAACTTTCAACCTATTTGACCCCTTTTTGATTCAACTCATTTGACTTATTTCAAGCTCTAGTTAATATAAATTGTTTTTACAGAATCGTGAAAATGAAGGAAACAAACCTGAACTCAACGCGTAAGGAAAAATGGTTTACCAACATCCTCATCAGAAATCTTTCCAAGATTTATTCTTATTATTATCCACACCCAAACCAACATTTGCATTACAACCGATGCAGGATTTGATGCTTCTGTTATCTATGTTGGAGCATAAGGCATATATTTCTCCTCGAAGCTGCAGAGAGAAAAAGACAGACATCAATAGCTGAAAATCCCAAGACCCTTTACCACTTAATAAACAGAGGTTTAAGTTTAAAACAATGTACCTCGATTGATAGTTGCATTCCCAAAAGTAGTCAGCATTCAGATACAACGCGTTGTCACAAACGCGTGATAACATCCTTACTAAGACAGATAGAAACGCGTGATAACATCCTTACCAAGACAACTGCAAAGACAAAAAGACAAATATCAATAGCGTTTTGCCACCATGAAAGGACCAGGGTACTTCTATGGACATAAAACTTGGTAATAAGAAGCAGCTAATAATATTGATATCTAGAAGAGTCAAGTGTGCACCTTACAGTCACGCTGCTTTTGCTGTCACTTGGTATCATGACTATACCAACCGATACTTGCACCTTTATTGTTATCACCTGTTCGAGTGTGTAACAACAAAAATGTATTAGCAAAATCGTGATAGCGAACTCCAAGAATGATTATTGCAATTTTAGTGATATTTCAAATGTATGCTGATGTTTAATACCGTTCTTATTGTTTTTAACTCCATCGAGGCCTTGATAAGTCAAACGGTCTAAAGTTTTCATCAGATCAATAAGGTGTCATTTAAGCCATTGGTGTCTCTGTAGATCCCGCCTATGCTCAATCTGGGGAAAAAAGGCACCCCACTTGATTATATAAGCAATTGAAATTTATTTTTTAGAGTAAACTTTATATTGTGTGTACACCCAAGAAGAGTCGAAGAGAGGAAAGAAGCATATGCTAGTTTTCATTGTTTCTGCCAAACGCTGAACATTTTGATTCTTAAACAACTTATCTGGGCGTAGAGTATCACGTTTGATGTTCTAGGCACTGATAAGCTGCTTAAGAATCATGACACATCACACAGCAGCAAGGTTGTGAGAAGCAGAAACTCACCCATAATGGTTGCAAACAGAACGAAAGAATAAGATATCAGGGATTGCAATTTATCATCAGTGAATGCCGAAAAAGAGAAGATAATCAAATTTTTCATAAAAGACGAAGAGGACGCTGGGAAAAAATATTGCTTACCGAAAGATTTGTCACGACGTTCTCTTTGTTTTCGCCTCCTCATTTGTTAAAACACATTTTGACTACGGCCTAGTCCTTTTATTGGGTTAATCAATGAGCATGCATATAAAAAGTGAAAGGCTCAGATAAGAGGCAACATTTGGGAGAAAATTGAAGTCTGTCACGGCTGCATACATCGTGAGTTGCCTAGCCAAGCGACAGACTTCAATTTATTCTGTTGAAGCCAATTGTATTCATCGTCGTCTTCTTTATGTTCTTCACCTTTTAGAAAGTGGAAAGTTTAGCGAAGGAGTGACATTTGCATTTCACAAATTACTTAAATATTTCGGATGAAATAATTAAGTTATCAAGGGATATAGGAGGAATTCTAATAGTAACAAGACTATTAAATGAGAAGAACATTTAGACGTGAGAGGAAACGTTAGAGAAGATAGACTTATTAGAGTGAGACAACTACAGAAAGTGAGAAGAATTAAGAAAGTGAGGAATCATTAGAAGTGAAAAGGTACCATTCGAAAAAAGGGTTTTACGAGGAAGTGAGGATCAATTTCTGAGTATGACGTTGTAGGTTTGTGTTTGAGATGTGACGCTTTCATTATGAAATTTACTTGACTATTGACACCATAAGCAACAATGCTTATGAGAATTAGGATATGAGGATGACACATTGATCTTTAGGAGATATTGTTGGGCATAGGTTTGCATACAAATTAACGTCAGCTCGTAGCAAAATAGAGAAAGTGTTTGGTTTGATTTAGAAAAGGAATGAACGTTTTAACAGCCTGCTGCCACGGCGGGACAGATATATCTGGGGGCCACCAGAATTGATTTGTGGGGTCCGCGCCCCCCCCGCCGGACCGCCAAAGGAGTAGTTTTGGAGAAATTTGATAGATTTCAAAAGAGTGACATTTTTAATTTGCAATTTCGCTAATTAAAAAATACTTAAAGTACTTCGAATTGAAGTAGTTAAGTTGTCGTCATGGAATGCGATCACGGACTAGATCGGAAACTGAAGAAAAGAAAACGAGAAACGATTTTTGGAATGTGTTCCATCATTCACAAAACCTTGTCGAGATTATTTAACGGACTCATGCTTGAGGGCTAAAGACTGAATGTCGACGTTGTTATCATCAGTCGCAACTTTTCGATGGAGTTGTTTCCTTTTGGACATGTCCCCGAAGGACAATGGACGACGTTTCTTCGGTTGTGTTTGTCCTGCGAAATAATAATAATAATAATAATAATGATTAATAATAATTATTATTATTATTATAATAAAGAAGAAGAAAATAAACAAAGATAAAGACGACGAGCTTGACAATGTCAAGATGGATGGTGGTCTTCTCGAGTAATGTGAATGTTCATAAAAACATATCATATGGACGAGTGGTATAAGGTTTATCTTAAAGTGGTAGCGGAAGTAAGGAAAGTAATTAGAGGAAAGAGGGATTAGACCATCTCTATGGTTGTAGAGGGTGGTTGAGTGAGAAGGAAGAGGTGGTTGATCGAAAGTTAAATAGTGTTTTCATCAAAGAGCAAAGAATGTTTTCTTACGATGAGAAAAGAATGTTTTCGTTCGAAGAGAAAGGAGAGCATTTTAACTTATGTTGTTAAACGGCTTGAATAGGAATTTTCGGATATGACCTTTAACGTTTGCGATCGCAAGTTAAAGATACTTGAATATTTCAGATGAAATATTCAAGTTGTCAAACATACTTGAGGGCGTTAGATTCTGTATCTAACCTTTTCTTGACGAACAATGTGGATGGATTTCGGAAGAAAAGGAAGATAATTGATTTAAGGAAGGTTGTGAATGTGGACTCAAGGAGTTTAAGATCCATTCATACTCGGGACTCTATTTTGACTTTTCAGATTTGTGACGCGGACCAAGGAAAATATTTATTATATTATATTTAGATTTATATATATATATATTATTAGATATATATATATATATATATATATTATATCTTATTTATTTATATACCTAGATGCATAAGATATATAATATAATCATTGCAAGTTTATCTAAGCATGCATCAACACATATAATCAACAAGGATTATGTGTAAGACTAATTGACATTTAAATATTAATTGTCTACATTAAACTTAGCATCGCTGTAAGTGCACAATTTAACACGTAAGTCATGTTAAATGACGCATACAAAACGTGTGACAGACTGAAATTTTGAATGCAATCATCATGTAAAACACTGATTAGCATTTAGCATTAGGAGCATGTGATATTTTGATTATAACTAAGGTATATTTTATCTAAATTGCTAGAAAAAGGCAAACGCTTTTACAACAGACATGCATTCAATAGTTAAGCAAATAAACATTAAGCATTAAGATAAACATGAAAGCATATAATTGCATTACATGAAAGCACGTTATCATCATGAAACATCAAAGCACATATGTGAGATGCAACACCTACAAGAGGAATAGTAGTCTAGATTTTAATAAGTAGAAAACCTAATTATGATACTTGCTTATGTTGCATCCTAATGAGATATCATAGTTTATCGATATCCGGGACGATCTTTAGGCATATTTAGGGGGAGTCATTTAGTCAAATTAGTGAATGAATAGGAGGGACTATCACTAGTTGTGCTCAACTTCAGGCTAAACACGACTATTTTTACGGGTTATACCACGAACCCAACTTCACTCTTGGAAGCAATTTAAACCATTAGGTCATAATGGAATTTCTAGTGCAATAGATTCTCCAGTAGTCATTCTCATGTTAGACAAAAATAAAAATCATATATTTTGCCTAATGAAGTGTAGCAAAGATAAAATTTGTATTGTCTTTTCATACAAGGCCTACTATGACTCAACTAATGTACTTTAATTTCGGTTCACATAATCCTAATCAAGATGTGTGGAATTCTAAGGTTGAATGAGAGAGCAAGAAAGTTGTTGTAGCTATAAGAAAGAATGACGTCATTTCAGGATCCTTAGGAGTATGCTTAAAATGGACAATGTGTAATGCTCTCTATATTGTGAGTGTTCAAAGTAATGCACATTTGCATGTCTTTTATGATAGAAAACCAATTAAGGTTGTTTACCTCAATATATCTGTGTTTGTTTCTTTTGTAGAAAATAATGTACGATTAACTAAAGTTTAGGTTACATCTATGTTAGACCTTTTAAGCAAGAGATTAAATAGATGGATGTGTTTAAATCTAATGCCATAAGGCGGATCTACCTAACCAATGATGATTTAGGTTGAAGGATCCATCGATCCGTGGATAGTGCCAAATTTGGGCAAGGAATCATTCTTTTTTTTTATTATTTGGGAGATGGGTGTTGACATTAGGTTATTTTAGGAAAAGCTTTTATACGTTACTGAGTTCCAATTTGATTTTTCGGAAATGAACTAAGTACTTGCTATATGTTGGAGTGCTTATGAGTTTCATGATGAAAATTTATAACGTCGTCAATCCTTTCAAAGTGTGTTAAGTTTAGATGTTACAATTGACCATAGTAATATACACAACAATTTGAATACTTTTGACTCTAATGAGACCATTTCTTCATTGCATGGTGAGTTGCAATGTGATGACCTAATCGTGTGTCTTACAATGAACTTTGTATTTCATGTAATAAACTGAGGATGGATTAAACATGTAGAATTAAGAATAATTTCTTTGGTCATTGATTGATATTTTCGTTGATCGAGATAAATCCTAATCTCGTTTTCATGTTTAGTTTTCCATATTTGATAATTAGATTGATTGATGAGATTGATTATCGTTTGAATAATAATAATCTTCATATTTAAAATCCTTTTTACGATAACTTATTGACAGAAAGCACGATAATGGTTTGTAGAATATGTTCAATTCTTCCTAATTCTATCTCTTTGATGGTTAAAAGGTGTTTCTCTGTTGGTGTGGATGCGAGCAGAAATAATTATGCTTATTTTGGTAAGTAAGCTAGAAGTTCTTGATGAGAAGATAGTTTTGGGTTTTGAGTTGTGCTTTTGAAATTGTATTGAGCAATGTTATCCCTATGTTATCGCCTTTGCTCATTTTCGGAAACAACAATTTACCATTGCTTTTGCAAGGTAAATTAATATTCACGTCGTCAATCCTACTTCATTGTGTATTTTATGCATTTATTTGCCAAATATTTAGAACAAAACTATTGGACAGTAGACTCATATGACATCATCTACACATGTGTGGAGTTATGATCCGATGCATATTGTTAGTGTCTTGGAAAGGGATGTCGTTTTTTACATATCATTACGAGTCCTTTTCTGTGATTGAGTTTTAGTTTAAGATAATATCTCTGGTTATATTTTGATATAATCTTATAGCTAGACAATTAAGAATCTGAATTTTTGGCCATACTCGGAAATAACTTGTCAATTTGATTCGTAATATATCAATCATAGTTTGATATACTGAGTATTGATATATATTTGAAAATCTTTGACCCTCACGAACATCTTTTAAAAGAAGACAAATAAAGATTTTCATTAGTTGTGTTCCATTAATCCTAAGAGAGTTGTTGTAAGTGTGAGGTTGATGAATAATGACAAGTTAATTTCTTACTTCATGATTGTCATATGTTTTGCTTGTGCGAAAAACTATTTGTTGTTATGCATAGTATGAATAGTATACAACACGCATCTTTTGTAAAATACTATATGTTTGTAAAAAGAATATAATTATGTGTGTGTGTGTGTGTTAAAACAATGCAAGCATACCATAAAGCAAAGTTAACAAAAAAAAGTCGATTTCTTTTACTTAAATATATAATGTATTAATATGATATTTTCGTTTGTATTAACCAACCCAAGGTAAACAATGCACAAGTGAGAAAAGATTTGACATCTTGTTGGAGAGAGTTAATGTGTTTGGAAGCTCCCAAATATTTTGGTGTCGACACCATTTTAAAAATATAATCTTAGGACTTATTTTTTCACACACTTGACAAACTATTAAACTCTTGTTTCTAAATGGGTTACTACACTTAAAATAATCCACAAGATGTTTATGTAACACTTGTAAATATAGTGATCTATGCCTATATGCAATGCACAAACAATTTTGCAACTTAACGCAAGAAATCTTGCGTAATTCCTATTAGACATAATACGGAAAACTTAGTATCTACTATAGCTTCATGGCACATGTGTGAGATATATGATTAGCTCAATTACAATAGAATGATACATATTAATATCTTTATCCAAGTTGAAAACAATAAGTTTAAAAAAGATAATCATCTATCATACACATCAGGATATTTTTCGTAGTCTGTTTTGTGTTATTAGATATAAATCGATGTATACATAGCTTGATTTTATTTGAAATCAAAAATAGTTTCATACTCATTTTAAAATTTAATCCAGTTCATTTTTTCAAGATAAGTTGACTAGAATGCTCGACTTGAAGAAAAAGGTAAACTACAAGTTTTACATCAACCGAAACATTTAGTGTTGGCACTATGTAGTATTCTGCATTTCTGACTGACTTAAGTTTAGAATAAAGACTTGGAAGTATTTTTAAATGAAACTAGACTCATTATCTTCAAAATAGCGGGTGGCACGACTTCTACGGACTTACGGTTGATTTTATATGATTTTTCGAAGTTTGCCAAAAACTGACGAAACAGACAGGCGGCCCCCATAAAGGTGACGGCCCCCAGATATATTTGGGGGCCGCCCGAACATTTATGGGACCGCTACAGTGACCCGCAAAAACACGTTTTTTTGTTCAAAATTCATTTTTTGTAATCTTAAACTGTAGAACAACTTAGGACTTTAAAATATGTTGTTCTAGCCACACTAAATTCGTGTTTTTAGGTCATAATTTATACTCTTACGACTTAGACAAACATAAAAGTTAAACTTCCAAGTTTCTTTGAGAAATAAGTTCTTCAACGCTAGTTACGACGTATATTTAAATAACAAAACTAGTACGAATCAGAACAATCAAAACCACGTTTATCATATTTAGTCCCCATTCATGCGGTTATTTGATACAGGGATCGTACTCTATTTTAAAACCAATTTGTTTTGGATAACTAGAGCGTCGTGACTCTGTTACAATTGTGGAAACCGTAGAGGAGGTGAATACGTTTCCTTTAAAAATTTAAGATCAAAGATTATTTTCAATCATCTGACCGGAGGGTACATGTAAATATATGGGGGGCCGCCTTGTACATCAGCGGTGGCCTACCCTATTTAAAGGGACCGCCTCAGAAGTGGTTTTCGGACTAGATCATTTGTAGTTATTTCACCAATCAAGTTTGTCACAATATGAGAAGTGTCGATACTGGATTTACAATTACTTGGCGCATATCCATACCAATTTATCCACACTCTACATTGTTTACTACAAGAGCTACAACAAACCATGACTAAACACAACATACACAAACAATTCACCAATCATAAGAACAATGCAAGTGTTAAAAATGTAAAGCGATAAAATGTAAAGACTTAAGTAAAGAGAAAGGTAAAAAGAAAATGCACACCGACACAGATGATTATAGTGGTTTACGGTCACGAAGTCTCCCTCTTCGTCGACCTACACTCCTCTGTGTATCCATACTCGAGAGTTACCTCACTAAATCAACAAGCTCGTTTTCGGCGGAGAAAAACCTCTAGTAACAATCTTACTTTATTTTCTCGACCTAAGCTAGATGTCGAGTTCTTCTTCGGGTACAACCAAACCCATTATGTTTTATGGCTATACATAACAAACCTTGTATTTTATTGCCTAAATACATAAACCGCGTCGCTTACATTATTTTTCGACACTAAGCTAGATGTCGAGTCCTAATCTTAGCTAGAACACAATCTATCATCTTCACAAAGTATTTTAAGGCCTAAAATACTAACACAATCCCACAATCAACTCATCCAAATGTTTATATCATTTGGATATTAACACACTCCTAAGAAGATTTGGAAGACATGGGACTCGATCGATATGTAACTATGTTACAAATGGAACTAACTAGTACTAATAAAACTTCGGATATGAAGATGACCGAAGTTCTTCTCTTGCACTTGAGGAAAAAAGGAAATGATAGAAGATTGGATCACATTTAAACAAGATTAAACAAGTTAAATGATCAAAAGGTTTAGAGAGATTTAGTGAGTTAGCATGTGAGATCTAGAGAGAGAAAGTAACTGAATGAAATTCTGTGCAAAGGATTTATGAAAATAGTTGGAGGTGACCCACTATTTATAGGAGCTGAAAAACAGCCTGTTAGGAAACGGCGGTCCCAGATATATTAGGGGAGCGCCGGACAATTAAGGGGGCCGCCAGCCTATTTAAGGGACCGCCCCGACAGACGCTCCTGTTTTTGTCTTTTTGGTGGTGACAAATTTTGTCTGGTTATAAGTTGAACCATATTTTGGGGGGAAAGACATCAGCATTTTGAATTTAGAATTTAATTACCACATAAACCAATTTCTTTATAATTCAAATATAATTTGTATAATTAAGTTGAATAAATTATTTTGTTACATTTATAAAAAATGTAAGTTTAAGACAAAAACTTATTTTCTTGATGTTCCTACAATGTTTAGTGCTTGTTTGTAAACAGTAACTTATGTGATTTTTATGTCGGGTGTAAAAACGCCATAGTCCGTCTTGTTGCATACTTGAGACGTCGAGAGATGTTGATGCATGTATTAATTGTGATTAGTGAATCCACAAGGTATCTCTTGCGCACTTTACGTTACGGTTATTTAACAAGGCACATGTTTGTCATCACCAAAACATAAGAAGATCGTATAGATTAAATATCGTAATATTTGCACTAACATAAAAGATAATATATAAATATTTAAATAGTGTGTTCCATTAATCCCAAAATTAGTTGTAAGGTGAAGTTGATGAATAATGATAAGTTAATTTCTTATTTCAAGATTATCGTAAATTTTACTTGTGCGAAAAACTATTTGTTGTTATGTTATATTTCAAGTTTTTGACATTTTATGAGTATATTAATTATATGAGTTTTATTAATCATTTTTATACAACCATACATCTTTTGTAAAATACCTATATGTTAAAAAAAATTAATTATGTGTGTATGTTAGGTAACCATGCAAGCACACGCATTTTCTTTTTCTTAGTTTACTAATGTATTAATACCAATTCTTTTCGTTTGTTAACCAACCCTCAAGGTATCAAACAAACCAAGTTATTAATAATATTTAAAACGTGTTATTGGAAAAAAGATTAATTCGTTAGAATTATTTAGGTGGACTTGTGTGAACACATTTAATAATAATAGCTTGACAAGTTATTGACACTCTTATTTCCTATCGTATACTCCTATACTCGAAAAAAAGATTTACAAGGTGTTTGGTGTAGAATTTTGATAAATTGAATGATCTATGCCTATAGTATTGCAAGAACAATTTTGCAATCTTATGAATGATAATCTAGCATAAGTTTAGTTAGGCATAATCCGAAAAAAAATAGCTACAAACACAATAGCCTGTAGCATGGCACATGTGTTTAACATCTATTAGCTTAATTACTAATAGACTAACAAATTTATACTAACAAACTTAAGACATAAAGAAATGCACATAATCATATAGCATAACACATAAAATGCTTGTCGTCGTTTTATGTATTAGATACAACAATGTATACTTAGCTCGGTTTTGTTTAAAAACGAATTAGTTTCTTTTCTATTTCAAAAATTAACTAATTTTAATATTTTTGAAAAGTTGACTATACCATTTTTCAAAGATACCAACTAGAAATGTTCGACTCAAAAGGAAAAGATAAAATACAAGTTTTGCGTTAAACCGAGACTCAACGTTTTTGGACAATAAGTAGTATTTTGCCTTTCTGACTTATTTAAGTTAGAAATAAATACTTAGAAGTATTTTTATATAAAAGTAGACTATCTTTAAAATGGCGGGTGGTACGACTTCTACGGACTTACGGTTAATTTTATATGAATTTTCAAAGTTTCCGAAAATATGTCGAATCAGACAGGTGGTCCCCTTAAATATAAGGGGGGGGGCCAGGAATTAAGGGGACCGGCTATACACTTTAAGAGGGTCGGCCATCTGACACTAAAATTTTCCATTTTTTGTACAATAGTGTTTACTGACTTGCAGAAAGGTGTCAAACTTTCTGAACTTGATAACCAACATTTATAACACTTATTTAAGCATTATTTTTACCATCGTGCTTGTTTAATTAGCCTGTATTTAACAACAGGGAACTTAATTCAAGTTAAGCTCAAACAAAAACATTTTTCATATTTAATCGATCTTCATGGAAATTTGATACATGGATGTACTCTAATTGTTAAATCATTTGTTTTGAAAATTAGAGCGACATGGCTCTGATACCAATTGTGGAAATGTAGGGGGTGAATACGTTTCCATTTAAAAACATAAAACGTTTTGTATCAAATTATCCATCAAGTTAGATGCAATATGATGAGTGTGAATAATTCATCTATATCCACTAGAACATGTCATAGCAATATAAAAACAATCATAATGTTATCTTATCATGACACAATCTTAATCCATAATCAATATAAGAACATTCAATAACATATAGATCTAAAGCAGTATAAATGTAAGGCGGATTAAGTGTAAATAAATATGTAAAGCGATAAGGTCAAAAGAAAATGCAAATACGGACAGCGATGGATTTTATAGTTGTTCGGTCACACAATGCTCCTCTTCGACCCATCTACTACAATACGTTAGTTACCCAACTACGTGAGTTACTTAATAGTTTCAACAAGCTCCCTTTAGAGCGGAGAAAACACGAACACAAACTAAGCTTACACCGATTTCCGACACTAAGCCAAATGTTGAGTTTTAATCCTAGCTAGAACCAATTTATCATAACTAACCATACTACTTCACAACAATTCACAAACTTCATCTTCATCCACACAAGCTCACTTCATTTCACTTCACATACTTCTCTATCCTTCACACTTCACTTCACAATTCACTTCACTTCTAATAGACAATAACAAGATCTCCACGATCTATCTATAACTATTGACGCTCATCACGATCCAACTATACACCATCCATGATCACACGATCTAACTATTACACAAGGTTTGGTAATACATGAATCTGATCTTACATTATGAATGTAAGACGTATCTATAGATGTCACGAATGCACTAACTAAACTACATAACTTCATATCTTAATGATAACGAAAGTTCTTCTCTTGCACTTGGAAGAATAAGCTTGAATCACTTGGAAACAAATGCTTAAGATTAAATTATCAAAGGAATGGAAGGAGATTATAAACTGATTTATAACAGAAAGAAAGTGTGTGCAAAAGGTGAGAAAATCAGTGGGGAATAGTCTAGTATTTATAGGCAAACTGGGGAGGATTTTTGTCTGGCCAGTCCCCTTAATTAGGGTGTCAGTCCCCTTAATAATTATGGGGAACCGGACCTTATAATTAAGGGAGGTCGTCCAGCCTCTGACGCTCCCTTTTTTGTCTTTTCTGGCGGGAGTGTGGTAATGGTAACATTTCTAGGTTTTTTTAGGTAGAAATTTGGATATTCAAAATATTTATTTGAATAAAAAATTCCTTTTAAATCTAATAAATGTTTTGGTATAATGAATATAAAAATATGTTGTGACATTTTTCTTTTTATAAAAATGTGAGGTTAAATAAAAAATTCCTTTGATCATAAAATAAATTAAACATTTATTTATTCATACCTTAAGTGATTTACGTCGGGTGCAAACTTTGTTGAAGCAGACTTGAGACGTCGAGAGATGTTATCGTATGAATTTTATCCCATGATATTGACCCATTTTATACAATTATTGCAAAGAGTTGTTACTTAATCGTTTATATTTGATAATTGCAGTAGTTAAAGAGTAATTGGTGAAAGATAGCAAAAGGCGCGCATTCTGGAGCTTAATCGAAGATATTTTGAAGATTACTATTCTGAAGACTCAATACGCCGTATCCATCAAGGAAGGTATGGCGTATTCGTGCCTGCACTCACCAAAGATCACACAGGATTAAAGCTCAATGCGCCGTATCTAGAGAGACTCAATACGCCGTATCCAAGAACTAGTATGTGGATATTCTTGAAGATATCAAGCGTGGTCCCTACTCTAAGAAATCCCCAATACGTCGTATCCCATCCTTAGATACGGCGTATCAAACTGACTTTCAGACCTTAAAAATAGAAAACTCAAAAACGAGTTTTAAGTGTGCTAAATCATATTCTCGATACCTAAACCATAAAAGTTGAGTTTTAGAGGAGAAGAAGAGCAGAAGAGGTCTAGCAACGCTATCATTTCCATATAAGACAACTTGTAATCCTAAATACTTTAGTAATCGTTCAATTTTTGGTATCATTCGTTAACTCGGTTAGTTTAACTTGGCTAAACTCTTGTATTTATTATGACGGTTGAAGGCTAATACCTTCGGGTATTAGCCATTATTATGAAGATTTGAATGTTTAGTACTTGTTTATCTCATTTTCTCTATTTATCGTTGAATGCTTGTTTATGTTTATCAATTTATACTTGTTTACGCGCTTTTGTATGCGACCTATCATTCAACTAGATCTAGTGAAACGAACCAAGTGGATCTAAAGTCCGGGATAGCTCTCCATATAGTAATTTATACATCTAGAATCATAGGATTACAAATATTGTCCTTCTAAATCTGTGTCTAGGATACGCTTCAGGCTTAACTAGTTAATTGGATATTGCTAATGGTTTATTGATCGTGTTGACTAGAAGGTGAACCTAGATAATTCAACAAATAACGTTCTGATTCCATTGGATAGTTGGACAAGTGGACTACTAGTGTATAAATTGCCATTAAGCGGTAAGTGGGTAAAGTCTCTATGAGCTAGGGTTTAACAAGATCACCATTGCTTTAATCCCTAAGATAGATTATAATCAGCAAATAAGGATGCTTTATGCGGATGCTTTAATTGTGACATAATTAATGTGTCTAGGTCTTAGGATGATGTAACGCCTAAGTCTTAAGAATGATATGCCACCTCGAGAGAAGAAATCATTGCACTTAATAAACAAACCAACTTTCTAATCGGATTAATAATGGTTAATACAGTTTTCTATCATAAGGCTCGACCGCTCTTTTATCTTTTGTTAATTAGCTTGCGTGGGTTAAAGTCCCTTGGATTGATTGTAGTCACCAACCAAACCGTGCCAGTCTCTCAGGCTGAAAACCCCCTTTTCCCGTTAGAATTAGGATTTAGACTGACATAGGTTTAACATAGGTTTAGAATAGAATAGAATTAACATAGATTAGATAACCAAGATATTAACTAAATTGAGAGATTTAACCTCGCTTCAAGTGTTCGACACCCTACTTACCACGAAACTACTACCGATCGGGTACACTGCCCGTTAAAGTGTTGTTTTTGGTTTAGTCGGCAAAATATAAATTTAAAACTTGAATCAATAAAATATACCATACAACGACAGCACATCAACGAGTTATGATTTTCAAAACGTCCATTAGTCGTCGTTTCCTTTGCCTTGAGTTTGATTTATTATGAGGTCACGCCCTCGGATACGTATTCTGTCAAGGCCCCATTTAGGGGTGTGATAATAAAGCAGTAGATTTGGGATTCTACCAAAGAAATAATTCAAACCCTTCGTATCAAGAGCGAAGATAATCAATTGAGGAATCACTAAGCAAGTATATGATTGAATCAACGAAAAGACATGAAGAAAACTTCAACTTGATAGGAGATTCAAGCTTCCAAGGATGCTGCTAATAGAAATCAAGGGGCCTCGATCAAAACTTTGAAGATTCAAATCTGGCAGATGAGCAAGGTACTACAGGAAAGGGGATTTGGAAGTTTACCTGGTTCGACTAAAATAAACCTAAGGGATCATGTCAAGTCAATCTCGACCACTGTTGATGCTGATTTGAACCCGATACGTCGTATTAGACTCAGACAATATGTCGTATCAGACCTACAGGACAGTAAGCTCATTTTTGTCCTGAGCTAAATGACTGTCAATTTTCCAAGTCGTTTGTATGATTATGACTGTGATAAAGAGAAGGGATTGGGTGGACTCAAAGATTTGGAAGCTTATTCAATTGGGACTACACTTCGCAATGATACCCTGCCTCAAAAGGAAAAAGACCCAGGGAGCTTCACTTTACGTTGTTATATTAATAATGTTTGTTTTGAAAAAGACCTTGCTGACTTAGGAGCTAGCATCTGCGTTATGCCTTTCTCAACTTACACTAATCTAAGACTAGGCGAATTAGCTCATACTAAGTTAACTGTGGAATTTTTATGATTGAACCGTGACGCATCCCAAAGGTATTACAGGAAACGTAATAGTAGGGATTGGTAAGTTTTTTTTTCCCCTTAGACTTCATAATCTTAGATATGCCCGAGGATGTCAAAGTGCCCTTGATCCTCGGAAGACCATTTTTGTCTACCGCTCACGCTTAGATTGATGTGTTTAAAAGAAAGATTACTTTGAGGGTAGGGGATGAGAAAATTATTTTTAAAAGTGTTAAACCTGCTAGTAGTTTAATTAAGAGGGTCTACATGTTAAGTTTAAGAGAAAGGATGGAACTTGATTTGGAGGCTAGGCTAATGGGAGAAACATTGATATTAATTAGATCGTTCGACCCCTTATATGGAGACTATATCAAATTAAACTATCTAAATGTGCCATTAGAACTTAGGAGAAATCATGTTGATGATTTAGAGCCCACCATTGAGGAATGTGAGGTTGTTGATAAACCCATGATTGATCTAGTCAAAACTAAGAATGATAATAATATGGTTAATGGAATTAATAGATACCCTAGTTATTGTGACTTTGATAGGAAGATCCATATTGATTATGCTTACAACTTACAGTTTTCGTGCATGATAGGATTTGAGCATGTGAACGATAATTTTTTCCTAATTTTGTCTATTAATGTGATGTCTAAAAAGTTCTATAACTCGATAATGAAAGACAAAGTTAAATACAATGGGAGAAATGTATTAGGAACCTTTGTGAATGCACCTATTTTTGTTGGAAACTTTTCTGTTGTAACCGATTTTACAGTTGTGGAAAATATGGATGCTTACCGTGATGAAGGAATGGGAGAAGTTATTGTTGGAGAATCATTTTGCAAAGCTTCGTATGTGGAAGCAAGAAGGTTTGATGGAATGATTACTATTTTTATTGGTAAGAATAGCGTCACTTATCAAATGATGTGATCACATCCAAGATTCAAACACCTTACTGACAAACAATGCAACAAGATCCCACAATTATTGAAGGTAAGTAAACAAGATAAGATGAATGAAATCTCAAACTCATACCAAAAGCTGAAGGGTTTCTACAATGGAATCTTGAACCTTGGACCCGAATTTATTCGAGATGAGAAAATTGTGGAAAGGCTCACATGCGGGCGTGGAATGAAGTGCCTGAAGAAAGTCTAACTTAAAGACTTTGCTATAAAGAAAAGTGCTTGTCGGGAGACAACCCAGATTGTAATTTTAATTATTATCGAGTCTGTCTTCCCAGACATCAATATGGCGTATCCAATCCACCCATATGGTGTATTGAATGTATGGACGTTATCTAGTCCTTTATTTTTTTGCATTTTAAAACTTTATTGTCAGATCTGTCTATACGGGGTATTCATTATATGATACAGCGTATCTGACAATCTAACTCGTACTTCAGA
This sequence comes from Tanacetum coccineum, assembly GCA_026074375.1. Taxonomy (NCBI): domain Eukaryota; kingdom Viridiplantae; phylum Streptophyta; class Magnoliopsida; order Asterales; family Asteraceae; genus Tanacetum; species Tanacetum coccineum. The sequence continues at coordinate 5,192 of BQNB010066997.1, read as the reverse complement.
TACTTTTTATAGGTCTCCATACCGCGTATCCTGGTTTTAGGACATGGCGTATCGACTGCCTGTATAGTTTATGTTTTTGTTTTTTGTTTTCTAACCATCGAGTATCGAGATAGAATTGCATTAGTTTTTCCTATATCTTATACAGGACCTTTCTGAAAAAAATGACTTTTGGTGGAGTATTTATATTCTAGAATACTGTGTGTTGTAGTCATGCTGGCATCCAGACCCACATTTATAACACACAATCTTGCTCATAAACACAACATGTAGGATCAAACCGAGCAAATCCCAAGGGAGTTTCTCGTTCTAATTCTTTTAATTTCCTGTTCTTAATGTTATATTTATACAACGAGGGCATTGTATACTTCAAGTGGGGAGGAGAATTAGAACGCTTACTTGTCCATATTTTCACAATAAAATGCTTAAATTATGCCTAAATTTAAAAAAATTCAAGCATACTTTTGTGAAATTATTAGTTACATAACCTGCACACATAACCCTTGTTAGATATTGTGAGAATTTAGCCTTATCCGTTTTCAAATGTTTACCCAAATTCTACAAAATTATGAGTGTGCCGGTGATGTTGTAGACTTTAGAACTTGGCTTGGTATATCTATTCGAGACCACAATAATAAGTACTATTTTAAATAGATGGAGTGACATTTTCTAAATTGGTAAATTTCTAGGATTACACCCAAAAACCCTATACGTGTTGTAATATTAACTAACTACACTAGTTAGTTAACCCTCGTATTAACCCTTTTGTTTACTCTTATTTTTAGAGTAAGTTACCTCTAGAAAAACCTGCTGATCCATTCCATTCTTTTTCTTACACCAAATATTTGTTTCGTTGCACCTTTACACCTTAGCCTACCTTATTAGATTAAGTCCTTAATTGGTTGCTAGTTGCTTTTGTGTAAAGTGTTGTATTTCCTTTGTCGCAATGCAAAAATCATTATCTACGGTTAGGTCCGAAAAATTACACAATGCAATTGGGTACGTTTGTGAAAATTTCTATCTACGGTTAGGTCCCGATTGCATAATGCAATGAGAATGTGAAAGTAGTGTATATTTTTAATCTTTCAATGTATTTTACTACTTTCACAAATTATTATTTACATCCGAAGTATGAAGAAAAATGGATAAATTATCAGGATTGATTTTGATCGTGAAGATGGTGAAATTACACCGAAAATTCGTAGTGTATATGTTAAAAAATCGAAAAATTGAAAAATACAAAAAATGATTATGTAGAGTATTGTTGTATGTTGGTCGAAATAAACCAACCATGTATTTCTTGTAAAAAAAGTGGTCGATATCACCACTGATGTTGTAAAGTATGTATAGTATGGATGAATGGGAGTTGACCGTTACGAGAATGCCAACTAAGGTTGTTTTTGTTGATCTATGATCAAGACGTTTGTGTATATATTTCTGTGTCTTTATCATGGGAACGGTCAAGAAAGTTACTAGCAACACTATGCCTTATTCGTTTGGACTTAATCTATTTGTTTTGTTCTTTTTATTTAACAACAATTACTTTCCCATTCCTAATCCATATCCTTGGGTCTTACTCGAATAAGGATGCGAGCAATCACATATGTCTATTATGTCGTTACAGCCATGTATGTGTGATTTTGTCCGCCTTGTTGGTTTATTACTTTTGGAGAAAGGATTAGAAGATCCCTACCCTATATCACTCTTCGTCCTAACCCTTCGTCTTACTCGAGTGGGGGAATTGAATGCAATCATGTATGTTTATTCTGTCGTTACGGATGTGTATATGTGGTTTGTCTCCCCTGCTGGTTTATGACTTTTGGTAAAGACTACTAGTCTTATTCTTTAGCTTATTCGAGTTAAGGACTGAATGCAACCATGTGCGTCTATTCCATCGTTTTGGATGTGTATGTGTGGTTTGTCACCTACCGGACTAAGCATTCCTCTTTCTCTCTGTTCCCAAGTTGCCAACTCATCCCTCCTCCTGACGTACTTCACCCCTTGTGACCCACAGCTCCGCCCCCCCAGTGTGTTAAAAAATTGAAAAAGTGAAAAATACAAAAAAATGATTCTGTAGAGTATTGTTGTATGTTGGTCGAAATAAACCAACAATGTATCATCTTGTATAAAGTGGTTGATATCATCACTATTGTTGTAAAGTATGTATATTATGGATGTTTGGGAGTTGGTCGTTATGAGAACGCCAACTAAGGTTGTTTGATTAATCTATTGATCAAGGCATTTATCTTTGATTTTGTGTCTTCTTCAAGGGATGGTCGAGGAAGTTACTAGCAACATTGTACCTTATTTGTTTGGACTTAATCTATTTGTTTTGTTCTTTTTATTTAACACCAATTATTTTCCCTTTCCAAATCCCTAACCTTAGGTCTTACTTGAATGAGGATGCGAGCAATTGCATGTATCTGATCCATAGTTATAGATATGTTTGTGTGATTTTGTCCGCCTTGTTGGTGTATTACTTTTGGTGAAAGGATTAGAAAATTCCATACCCTTTATTATTCTTCATCCTAACCTTTGGTTTTACTCCAATGAGGGATTGAGCAATCATGTGTGTCTATTCCATCGTTATGTATGTGTACATATGATTTTGTCGCTGTTAGGATCTGGTACTAGATAGATCTTCTAGCCTATGTGGTTGTATAATACTTATGTAATCACAAGTATATACATGA
>BQNB010066996.1:0-34358 GCA_026074375.1 Tanacetum coccineum | reverse complement strand
ATGTCAAAATTAAATGAAGGTGTTAATGCGTGTGAGAGAATGAGAAATTAAGGTGTTAGTTGTTGAACAAGCCTACAAGAGATGCTTTTAGATAAATATAAGAGAAGAAATGTCCCACTTGTTTAAAGTCTGCGGTCTTTTTAGACAAGCTAAGGTGTTTTTTAATCACAAGTTGATAGAATCTTAAAGGGTCAATGTCATAAAATACCTACGAAGTTTCAAAATTGTCCCGACTTCACCAACGAACTAAATTTCGTACTGTCTAGACCAACGAACTTGTTTATTATGTGACAATATGACCAATATGACCGGCTACATTTTCCACGTCATTTTTTTTATTTATTTTTATTCCACATCACCCTCAACCATTTCTCCTCCATCACCATCACCATTTTTCTTTGGGTCAATGTCATAAAATACCTACGAAGTTTCAAAATTGTCCTGACTTCACCAACGAACTAAAGCTGTACCACCTTGAGGTGGCTCTTGGTCATTTCAAGAAGTGGACTGTTCCCGAAAGTTTGACTCATGTGCATAACTACACAAAGGTATGCAACTTGATTTTGTCAATTCTTGATCTTATTGGAATAATTGTTAGTTTTCTTATGTGTATATCACTCCGAATCTAGACACATCTAAATAGCATTTCCATACCTAATTGCTCCCTCCCGTTTTAGTTATATAAATGGTCAAACTTGTAGTTCATATGTTCGCATCATACCCTTTTTTCTGCTAAGATGATGAAGTGTTAAAATGTATGCATACAACTACAAGCTGTGCTTTTTTGGTTTTGATTTTTCATTTGTTTGATAATGTTCTTGCAGTCAAAACTTAACACCACATGTGGTCTCTCAATATAAGGATTTAATGGATGACATCAGTTATTGATCTTTGTAAATTGGGTTTACCGATCTTTTGAATTGGCTAGTTTATGAATCTATCCATTACAACTTTACCATGAATCAGTGTCTTTAACTTGGATCACACAAAAGTAATTACATCATAAGAGTATAGTATGCGCTATACATATTCATAGGGTAGTTACTATTGAAAAAGACACTGCTTATTATCTTTTTACCATTATATGACCCAAACAACTTTTGATGTTTTTGATGCAGTCGCTATTTGATCGGGAGTCTTTTGAGAAAACCAAACCTGCTAAAGAAGAATATGTCATTGCTGGATGGGCACCAAAGGTTAATCCATGAAGCCATGCCAGACTATAGTTTTAGTTATTATGTGTCATGAGTCTTATATATGTATGTTTTACCATGGACCATACGGTTTTGAAATATTTTTTCAAAGACGCGTGGTTGGTGGCTGCTATATGTTACTAGTGTGCCTAAATAGTATGATGTTTGTAGAAGTGTATGGAAGATCGAGTCTTGTTAGTTGCTTTTGTATCAAGATCATGTTGTAACCCATTCTGTGGTTTTGTTTGCAAACAAAAGCAACGGTGTTATTAGAACAACATTTTGTTGACCATAATAATATAGGTATTTATGATATGGGTGATATCAGAACAATATTTGAAAGTTCGTTGGTCTAGATAGGACAAAAATTAGTTCGTTGGTCAAGTCGGGACGATTTTGAAAGTTTATCGGTATTTTATGGCTTTTACCCTTAATTAATTTATAAAAAATACCGGTCCAGCGTGGAAGGTAACTGCCACGGTGTCAGTCAAAATTTATGATATGGGTGATATTAGAACAATATTTGAAAGTTCGTTGGTGTAGGTAGGACGAAATTTAGTTCGTTGGTGAAGTCGGGACAATTTTGGAACTTCGTATGTATTTTATGATATTGACCCAATAAAAAATGATTAAACTTTTATATATTTTTTATTTTAAAACAAAATTGAGATTGTTTGTTGCAATAGTTAATATCAAACTGAGTTTAAATGTTATTTAAGAATGTATAAAGTTTTTTTATTTATAATGCTATAAGGATGTGCTTTTCATGATTTCAAACACGTATGAGAAATAAACAAAGCAAACACCCACTTAGCCATTTATCAGTATTTATGGTAATATTCTCAAACCATGTGTTTGTTAGAGACGTTAGACACAAGGCTACATAAAATCAAATGAAACTAAAAAATTATGATTATATGAATTAGGAAAGCCTAGTATAATAACATCGACTTAAAGTTATAATAAAATATGGAGTAAGATTAAGCACCTTAGAGATAAGCAATTGAGATTTTTTTTATCTAATTTAAACTTTTTGCGATGTTGTTAAACATCAATTGTTATTGTTTTAGTAGTGTGTAACGTTTCTTTTGTGTTCTTTGTATATGCTTTTGTAAGCTTACTATAAATTTGTTAACTAAACATATAGTATCAAGTGTCATGTCATTTCATATACATTACCTCATATTAGCGTATATTTTTCATAAACTATATACATTAGACATCAAAGTTAAGTAACACTGTATATCGCTTGAGATGTGCTATGATCATCTTACAGAAAATCCGTTGGGTGATTTATACTTTTACTATACGAGTACTCGCGCACAGCAACATGATTTTATTGCGACAAGCTTTTATAGTTGAATGATCATTTCATACATTTTTTATAAACATAAATTCCAATATGTTTCACTTTTAATCTTTGTCACTTTCACTTTCATCAATTAGAATCTAAACCCTTTTCCGTCCAACAACAAAAATTTGATTATGAAGTTCTCAACAATCGGCTTTAGCATGTCATCATCATCATCATCATCATCATCGTCATTCGAGATGACAATAACATCATCACAGTAGTTCCAGATGAAGAATTTGGATCAAAAAATGAATTGGTATTGGATGTGAGATTGGGAGCGAGATGAAGATGTTATATAAACGAACAAAAGCGGTAAAAGGTGTTATATAAAAGAGCGCGAACTAAAGTAGTAAAACAAATTAGTAAAGTTTTAGTAGCAATAATGGGTTAATGCAAGATAAATAAAAGTCTCAAATTAATATAGAGAATATTTTTCAAAATTAATATAGTGTGTGTGTTTGAAAATTAGATGCATTTACATATATAAGATGCATTTAATCAAGTTAGGAGAATCCTATGTAATTTTATCCCATGTGGGTTAAATTTGCTGCTAGTACTACTTTGCTTCGTTTTTAATTCAAAATCACTTTCAAAACTAATTGAAATGCATCTAAATGGATAGAGATGCATCTAATTCAAGTAGAAGCATCTTAAATTATAATAGTTTATCATCTTTCTCATTTTAAGTTTTCATGTTACTTATGTATGCTTTTATGTGTGTGGCTTGTTTATATGTATTTGTGTGCATGACATATAATTATTAACTTGTGACTCAGCTCTCATTCAAAATCGTATATTTTAGCACGTAACTTATATCATGAATCATCGTAAGAGGGAAAGATAAGATAACCCTTATTTGCTCAATGTCACACTCAACTTCATCAAATATCAAATTGGTTTGAATTTTACTTTGATACTCCATAATACATGATGTATGTCATGTCTATAGTTGTTATATGTGAATGGATCATTTACTAGAAGAATTACAATGCTTTTTACAAGCTTATAAATCAATATAATTTGATTGAAACATGTTTAAAGATCATCCTATAAAGCAAAAGTGTGTAAACTTAAATCACTTGACACTTATGCAAATAAAAACGCACATTCTAATGCTTTATGTAAGTTTAGGTTAGACAAATAAGTGTATTTATATAGATTAAACTTGAAAGAGTTATCATTTAGTTGTTTAAAAAACTATTAATAACTAAAAAGCAAATAATGTATGTATTAGATATAAAAGATGAAAGTAAAAAAGAATAACACATGTTCAAAAAATAGTTAAAAAAAACACATCCCACATAGAAATAGAAAAGAAAGAAAGAAAAATAAAAAGCCTATAAAACAAAGTATAAGAAAAAAGAAGAGGTTTACCTTCAAGTAAATACATAACTTAGAAATAAAATATTAAGATACATCTTGAATCTTAATAATACTAGAAAAAATATTTTTAAAATTTAAAATAAAATAAGCTTAAAAATTTATATATTAAGTGTCGGTTTGTTAAGCTCGAGTAGCTCGTTCGGCTCGTTAAGCACGACTAGCTCGTTCGACTTGTGTTTAAACGAGTTTTCAAACGAGCCAAGCCAAATATTAGTTTTTAAAGCTTGGCTCGTCAAACTTATCGAGCACTAATATTTTTTCGGATTGTTTACACCCCTACATGAGAACCAACTACTATAAAAAAGTATATAACTGCACTATTAAGGTTGCAATTATGTGATATTTGCCAAATAGATAAATATATTTGTGTTTTTCAAGATTATTATTATCATATATATGAAGTACCATAGACTAGTAGTTATTTACCACTATTTTTCACTTAAAAACCTAACCATTGGGAACAAAAATTAATAGATACATATAACCCAGGAGCAACTACCGATAGATTAGGAAGAAGAGTAACATTTTTTAGAGATAAATTAAGTGAATGGTGTGCCGATATCAATAGCATCCAAAGGCTTGGCAAAAGATTGGATACAAAAAAAAAACGTCCCCACATATACGACAACTGCTTTTTGCTGGGTTAAAGGAATCGTGATCCTATTTACTGTATAGACAACAGATACTTTTGTTTTAAAAGTTATGCTCTTAATGTGTTAGAGCTGTACTATTAGACACCAACTTGAGTAACCCTAGTGGCCTTAGTCACTACAAGAGCATACAAACGTGATCTTTTTGTTCTATCCTTTTAACTGGGACGTTCAGCCACTTGTGTTGAATGAGACACTCTGCCGCTTAGGGCCCGGACTCTCTTCTAAACATTTACTTATTGAGGTCCCAGTTGACTACTTTTCAGACTCAAGATTCCAGAAATTTTATATATTCTGGAAATTTTTGTTGGTTTTTTTACAAATTAAAAGGCAGAAAGCTGAGGTTTAAATATATCTGTGACAATTTTTGAAGTTTAGAGAAGTCCTTAGACTTCGAAAACTCAAAGTACAGCAAATATCCAAAATTGTAGAAGGTTTCAAATGTGCCAAAAAATATATTCAAAGGTTTCTAATATGTAGAAGACAATCGAAAACTATACACACCCTCCCAATTTGCATTTTTAAAAGTCAAATGATGCCAACAATAAAGAGTGAAGACAGATAAATATTAAAATAATAAACTACCAACTGGTTTGGGAGAAACTCTTTCAGTTATCTCCTGCGCTTGCCTCACCTTAATTCACAACGCTTGGTGTAAATCACGCCTCGATCAAGATGTAATTGCTCATTCAGTGCTCATAGCCCGTCTTCCGTCTGCTTATCTTCTTTAAATAGCATAAAGATAACAATAATCAATCTTAAGATTCAAAAACCACTTGAAATCAGATAATATAAATTATTAAATGTTATAGAAATTATAGAACCTTATCGGGATCCTGTGAATGACCCATTCCGGCGTATAGAACACATGATAATCCTTATGTAGCTTGTATAAGTTAGTGAATTGCCTCTAGGTCCTAGAAGCCGTTCAATAAAGTTATACTAAAATCTAAAAAGAAATGTCCATCATAACGATTTAGATGTTAAAAGAAAAGTGTATATGAAATGAAAAGGTAAGTTGACTGTTGAGTGATAAATCCTTCAGAATAATCAGGAATTATCTTATCGCAGGATTCGCTTCCTGCCATAAAACCTCGCTAGACCCATTGCCATTACCCCAGTGTACCCATCTAACCTCTGCCATAACTCCAAGATATATTACAAGCGTACTATCAATGTTATGATGTTACAATAATTATAATTTTGTGGTAAAAGAAAAAACACCATTCTTGAAAAAACCCCTCCCGCCAGTAACACCATCAAGAAGCCGATGGGTTCAGGAATCTATGATGCCGCCCCCATCACTCAAAGACGCCATGACTAGACAATAATAGCAAAACCCCAAGAATTCTAAAATAAACAATGGATTATAGTTTTATGAAAAAAAAAGGAAAGAATGGTTCTTTAATCCGAGAACAAATTGATGGGTTGTGTAACGGGTCAAAATGGGTTTCAGTACAAAAGAGTACTTATTCAGCACATGTCGGGTGACCCTAACACTTTTTTTATTTTTTTTTTTTTTTTTTTTTTTTTTTTGTCCAAATTCATACTTTGTTAATAAAAATAATCGGTGATGTCAAATTATGAATCAAAATCTCTCTAATTGAGTAATAAGCAAATTGTGATTATTAAGAGGTTTTTATGCCATTCCTAAGATACCACTTTATGAAACTTTTTATTCTGTTTGACCCATATCATTAGAGCATCAAATGCGTAACTTATTGGGTAATACCGAAAACACTCTTTTGTTCAAAATATCTAATCAAACAGGGACAATGTTTTCAATCATGGATAACATAATGAGCTAATCGCCTTCAGAATGTATAGCAAAGTTTGTATCTTTAGCTCTTTGGTATTGCAACGATAAAACAGACAAAAGCCATAAAATGTTAGAATGTGTGTCAAGGGAAAGCTTGATCAACAGTTCTTGAAAAGATGCCAGCAACAATTGGTGACTTTTTCAGCCGCTAGTCACGTCTTTTGTGAAACATCAACAATGATCTTCACTTAATAGCTTGTCATATGTGCCGAGGAAGTGATCTTAGCAGTGGTGGTAACCCCCATAGTGTATCGTCGATCACATCTTTTAATGAGCTTCATATCTTATTGCAGGGTTAGTGGGTTACCTTGATCCAGAGTGCTTAATGAGCATCAAATGGGTAAAACATTTCGGTATGGAAAGGTTTACCTGATACACTTTTACGTCAAAAAAAACATTGTTCTTATGGTTATATAAGTAACTCATTCCTCATATATGACCAGAAATAATGTTTCCACGTGTTAAATTATTGGAACAAAAATATGGTTTTTTTCCAGTTGAAATTGTAAAAATAGCTAATCAAGCAGGAACAATGTTTTCAACGATTAATTACAGAATGGGTTCATACCCATTTGAATGTATTGAAAAGTTTGTATCTTTAGCTCTTTGGTGTTGCAACGATAAGCCCGACAAAAGGCCATCAATGTTAGTTGTAGTCCGGGAGCTTGAGCACATTCTTGGAAAGATGCCAGAAACAGGTGGTCTTTTGTGGAATCGTCATCAACCTCTTCATTTTATAGCTCATCCAAAGTCCTGGGAGTGATCTTAGTAGTGGGGGTAACCCAATAGTGTGAGCAATGCAGTTATTTAAATGAAGAGTGAAGCGTAATTACATAGTTTTTCTACTTTTTTAGAAATGAATAAACTTCATAACATATCAAGTCCGATTTATCTTTTTGTCCATTAACAATTACAGAAATATAGATTCCCATAATCTTGACATTCTTATTAAATTGTGTATCATGTCAAACATTTTAGCTAACTAGCTATAAAGGAAGTCCGTTTTGTTTTAGATGTTTGTGATAAGATTTTGACATAATCATTTTTTGAGAAAGGTTAAGGGTGTTTGCAAGTGTGTTCAAAGCATGATTTGATTATCTGAAGATGTTCAAACCAGCATGTGTTTATGGTAACATTAAAAAACGTAGAATTATGTTTTACACAAAACTAAAACATACCAGCAAGGAACAATTTAAAACCATAAGCACAAACAAACATGTAAAAACAATATAAGACGTGAGAAAATATGTAGACTCGTAAGATTCCATAACTGACAGTGATAAACAACATTAAAGTAGTGATAAACAACTAAAATAGATGAAAGTGATTTTTCCACACCTTAACTACAATCTAGGCCCCTCCCCTCCTTATGTTACATATCACTTCGTAAATCCACACCTTGAAACGTGGCCATCTTATTTTATTAATTATCATCAGACTATATATATAAAATCCGGAGTGATCAAGTAGAATGTAACGATCCTTGTAAGAATTCCCATGAGGAATTAGGCATGCTGCCAGAAATCCCAAGATTCCCTTGATTGTTGTTAGCAGGGGGTGCCGTAACCATCAAGAGCGTAGTAAACCTTATGTCATTCTTCCGAGTTTCAAATATAGTTTCACCATTCTTCTTAAACCCTAGTTTTTTATCTATTTCATCTACTGGTGCACCAATTGTGAATAACTTTCTAAAAGACGAGTCATGCTTCATCACCCATGCACAAAAATGAATTGCTTCCTCGACCTCAATGTATCCAAACACAACAAGAAACCCCCTTAGCTTAGAAACGGAGCAGCATGACCACAACTCCTTTGTTAAGCTATCCGGTAGGTCTACGACTTTAAACTTCTTGGTAACCAAATCAAATGACACAACCATATGATTTGTGGTAGCTTCACCATCATCAGCAAAAGTATTCTCACAAGCACCCCAATAAATAAACGTATCTATAACAACCTGGGTTGACGTGTCAGGTTTAATTGATTCACGAGGCAACTTACTACACGGATGACATTCCAAACCCGCGAACTCAATGTAAAAACTTCAACATGCCAAGGCATGCCAATTCTGCATTTTATTTTCACAAAGGTAGGATCTTTAGTGACGGGACAAACCCCGAAACCAATATCAATACCAAATAAAGGGGCAGTACAAATACCAAATGATTTTCGGATTGAAGGGTTCCAAATAACAACCATATATTTCTGATGACCTATATGGAAACCATACAAACACAACAATCCATGACACGCACCAACAACCCTATAAACACTGTATTGTTTGAGCAAAGGAGACAAAACAAACTCTTGTACCTGAAAAGTTTCAATATTATCATCTACAAGACAAATGTGTCACAGATATGACTTTTCAAAAAGTCAAATAATACAACTAATAAAGAATGATTGTCTTATCTCATGTGCTTGCCCTCGCCTTAAAAATCCACAACGCTTTCGAATTTATTTGGAGGTTGATATCAATTTAATTTTACTCTAGTGACATATTATTATATTAGGAGGATACAAGAAAGCAATTATTCTTTCTGGCGTGATGATATAAGTGCTCTTTCGGACGAGCGCAGAAGTCCTGTTTATTGTAATTTTTATTTCTCAGGTACACAACGTGGATAGGCATAATAGTATGAAAACCTTCTGAGACATATTGATTATTTTGGCAATTCTACAGGTGTGCGATTGAAAGTGTTAGTGTTTGCATTGGATTCAGCAAAAGGCACTCTTTATCTTCACATGGAAGACAACCCACCTGTATTCCACCATGATATCAAAACAAGCAACATTCTCATCAACTCCAAACTCACACCGGATCAACATGTCTTACTTTCTAGCCGAGGTGTATGAACCGACGTCTTCATTTGATTGCTCAAAATCTCTGAGAGGTGGTAACCCCCTAGTCGTATCTCTCGATGATACATTAAGAAATTTTGCAGAACCTAAGTAAGACATTTTTATACTTATATAAGATTTTATAAGAGTTGTTTATTATATAGATGAACATAAAGGGACAAGCGAGGATACAAACCCGCTCTTCGCTGTGGGGGGTATTCATGTTCTTTTGTTCATACGGCGCACATACAGTCGTTTAAAAAATATATACGGTATGGCATATAATGTATTAAGTTAACGGTTTTACATATGTAGTCCCTTTTGTTAGCAACTATTGCCTTTGTACAGCGGGTGCCATTGCGTTAGTTCTGAATACTTAGTCCATCTTTTTCTTCTTTTGCTGGTTGATAGAAACTTGGGGTACCAAGTATCCTTTTAATAGAGGAACCTGCTTAAACCCTAGAGACCAAATGCAAGTTCAAACACATGTAACAAAACCAAGATACCAAATTACTGAAACAACCTATTACAAAAACGACTGAAAACAAAAGAGAAACCTAATATGGGAATGGAGAACGCTACCTGAATTAAAAGCCGGATTAAAAAATAATTATAACAATCGACTCCACAACATATACTCAATAGAGAATATGGAATCCAGATGGCCCTCATGCAAAAAGAGGAAACGCCATCTGGCTCCATATTCTCTCAGAGATAAGCTGTGAGAATGAGAGGGAAAGTGTGAGAAGAATGTGGAAATCCGAGTCAGATGAGGTTTATTAAAAAAATTGGAAGTTAGGTTCCGGCGGGTTAAGCAGAAAATCAGTCGGATCAACCCGGTCGGAGAGGGGAGGAGGGGAGGAGCATTATAAATGCACACTTATTACAATGTCCTGGCTTTTATATAAAGGAGGATAGAAGCCCGCACTTCGCTGCGGGGCGTTAGTCTTTTTCTTTTGTCTTTGGCACAATTACAATCGTTTAAAATAGATATGGTATACATTAGATGTTTAAGTTAACGGTTACATTATAGTAGTCGTTTCATATTAGCCGACTATTGCCTATGTCTTCGGGGTGCCATTGCGTAGTTCTGAATATTTAGTCTTCTTTTTTCTTCTTTGCTGGTTATGAAACTTAGGGTAACATAGATCTTTTAGTTGGGAACCTGCTGTTTCATTTTTTGAGTGGCTGTTGCTGTGACAAAGGTTTGTGATATTGTGTCTGTCACGTCATGTGGTGGTGTTCCTGCAATGGCTACTGTGTCAGTGGTAATTTTTCCTGTATGTCTTCGCCTCTAGTAATGGTCAGTTCCTGCAGCAAAAGGTCAAACAAACGTACTCTTTCACGTATCCAACTACTGAAAGCAGTGATATAACAATCTTGGCCTTTAATAAACAGCCCTATAAAATCTGTGGTGTGACTGTTAAAATTTAATTGCAACACTTGATGCTTTCTTTCTGTTAATAAGGTAGGTCACTACTTTTTTTCAAATCTATGTAAACGACTATTTTAATTGGACTGAAAGCTTATCACTGTATAGAATCGTTTTAAAATCGGGAACAGACATATACAGGGCATCCCGTTCAACCATTATAACCAACTTCTATGAATTTCATTGATCACCCAATAAAAATAACTGAGAGCAAGCTTAGGCACTCTATTTACATCTGCTAAGTGACATTTAGTGCCTAAAGGAAGCTTCCAAGTTGCAATAAAGTGCTACGTAATATATACTTGTACGACTGATATAAGAGCATCAGGGGTGGTACTCCATTCCCTATACTCTAAGTGTCGTAGATATAAACCTAAAGCAATTCCTGATAACGACTTAACATTAAAATGGGTAATGAAATTTAAGAGATTTCACAAATTTAAGACACTGAACAGCAAGTTCGCGATCAGAATTATTCAGCGCTACACAAATAAATGATAAAAGAAAAACACGCCAACCACACCACATCGACACAATCGAATTTTATTGAAGATTATAAATCGGCGTCGCTATACGCGGGTAATCGTCTAGTTTTACAAATCTCTGTCATAGAAAAGCTATTTATCAAATACACTTCAATTGTCAAGAAGTATTCAGGAAGCTTTTTTATACCATGTCTTTGAAAAATGTAAAAAAAACTTTTAAGAAACTTTGTTGCAGCTTGCATCGGATGCTAATGAAGGGATGTACTATTGTTCAATTCTTAGACAAATTAAAAAGGATATTGCTTGAATCTAACAAAAAAAAATATTACTGGGTCACAAATTTGAGTTATCCAGGAAAAAATACGTAGCCTCACGGTTTCCTCACATATGAGATAAAAACACATCTCTGTAAAGACGATGCTTTCATAAATTTCAAACCACTTTCAACTATAACATTTTGTAAAGCAAACCAAGAATGGTAGATTCACGATCACTAACCTGATGAGAAATATGAGGTCTGCGCTCAGCACGGTTTCGGTTAATTTTTTCAAAAAATTGGCATGATCCTCTGAGTTCAATAGCTGGCAACTCTGAACAAACACATACGAATAAACCACATCGTTAGATAAATTAAAAAAAAACAAAAACCTGTTACAGTTGTTACGCCTATCTCAGGAAAGAAGTGCAAATCACCTGGATATCTATGAAAAGGTGCGAGATCCGGCCGGAAGACACTGGCCGGTTAGCTGGCTCAACACCACCATGAGTATGCTGTGCATGCGGTAAACGGGAGCCGCTATGTGACACAGATTTTGAGGTACTCAAAGTCACAGGTGCCATTGGTTGCTGGACCCTGACAAAACAGAAAATAGATAAGAAAACATGGCAGCACAATTATAGTATAATCACGAATTATAACTAAGATGATACTACTAATTACCTAAAGATGTTTGTGCATCAGGTACATTCATGTTGACATTTGAAGTCACTTGCAGCCGTTCCTGATTATCTGTAAACCACATAAATACATAAATGAACTGAGTTTGAAAAAAATACAGAGGAAATGGAAAGTATGCATTTAGAGGAGAGTATGACTTTTAGTTATGTGCAACTCAAAGGCTGTGTCCAAACAGCATATTAAGGTTGTTAAAGTACCTTATAAGCCTGTCCAAACAGCTCATCTCTCCGCTGTTCAAACAACATGTAGAAAGTGTCTTTGAAAACTGAAATTATACAACTGGATTGACTTGGGTGGCTTTAAACCCGTCGGGTCACACCGGGGTTCGAACTTTATAGAACAAATTTCTTTTGACCCATTATCAAGGACAGAACCGATTCGACTTTGACAACCTGATGAGACTCGCGATGCATCATCAAAGCACGCTGTGTGCATCAGCAACGTAAAAGTGTCAGTATCACTGTATATGAGGCTCAGATAGGGAAACAATCGAACAAAAAAGATACATTCGCCATGGCTGCAAACATGATAAGTTGCCCCGCCAAGAACTGGACAATCTCAGCTTTATCGAGCCCAGTAAAATCATCACAGCCTCTTACAAATGATACGACCTTCATTTTCATCTCATAAAAGCCGACTGAAGCTGCAATAAGACAACAGCAAACAGTTTTCGGTGTAAGTGGAAATTAGTAAATGAAATCCAGAAGTCGAGAGGATGAAGAACCTAATCCATAACCATAAAATAGCATCATTGATGCAACCTTTCTTGCAAATGCTTTCAAATGAGTTAAAAATCGAAGTCTACAAATCGTTCCAAAAAAGTAAATTTTATAGCTTTGTTGATGCAAAGTAATTACAATCCATTACCGATGTACACATTCTCCATACTACCTACAGGTCCATAGTTCCCTAGTAGATGAAATAACAAACGTTCATTACCAGGCAAAATTTATTACTCCGTAGTAGTTGAAAATGAAACATATGTTACATAACAACATATGTATAATCCCATTAACACATTCCCTCTCATCCCATTCCTTTCTCGCATCCACTATTTAAAATCCAATTATCTAACTCCCTATATCTTATCGAAACACAATAACTCAAAACGCAATCAAACAACAGTGTTATTAATAGAAAAATTAATTAATAGTATTTACGAAAATAAAGTGATTCCATAAAAGATAATGAAAAATAATTAAAGTCAAAGTCGATGATAGACTTACATTTTTTAACAGTTGTTCGATATTGTTTTGGTTATTCCAACTATTGCCTATCATTTACATAACTTCGTTGGATTATCATTTACAACACATAGTTGTTCAATGTTGTTTTGCTTGTTGCAATTTAGAATAAAATAACATCATGTTAATGAAAAACTTATACTAATTGTGTTTTGTAACTTATAATTAAGTGATGGTTGATGAATAAATGTAATTAGCAAAAGATTTTATAAGATAATATTGTGAAACATTGATGCAACAAACAATAAAGACTAATAAACATAGTATACAACTTGATACAATCACTTTATAAAATACACTTGAGATCAAAAGAAAAAGTTGATTACATGTGAAATCATAATAAAAGATTAAAAATATAGTCTTTTGTAAATTCTGATCAAGTGGAGACCCAAACCATTTATATTAATTTCAACATATTACAAAGCTAAAATAATTACATAGCAAGTAAATAGGATTCCATTATGCACCTACAATAATTGAAAGGGCATGGCTATAGATAATACAACTTCCATTCTTTATACATTCAACAAAGGTTGGCAATAAGTAATGCATTGTGGCACCCCGTAAGAAATCAGATTTCTCTTTTCGTTAAGTAAAAGTTATGTACTGCAAGTTTGCAAATTTTACCTTTAACCTCAACGATAAGTCATTTTATGATCGTCAAGCATTACTCCTCGTCATGAAAAGTTTAATTAGCACGCGAATATCACCGTTATTACTCTTGTGTCTAAAAGGATATTTTAGAACGTGTAACGATAAAAACCATACTTATGTCACATTTGTGAAACGAAGCCAGTTACTCGTATCATTTTACGAAACCATCTACACTCAATAACAGTGGCTAAATTCAAAAAAAAAAAGAGACATGACAACTATACATCATTATAAACTATTACATATTACCCCCTAGTTCTTATTACTCTTCAAATCTTACAAAATGGATACGTCTCATCACCTGGCATTTCCTCTCATTCACATGTAACACTAACTGGTTCAAATAATCAAATGAGGTCAAAGATAGTAGGCACCTGATGTTTGCTAAAATACACATCTTTTATAACCTGGAAAACACTATTAATCGGACTAAAAATGCTAAAATATGGATAATTATATTGCAAATAAGTTTGTTTGGTATTTTTATGTCTTGCAAGTAAAATGATTGAAAACAGTGCAAAAACAGGAATTATCGGGCTCAAATTGGTCAAGTTTAATTATTACTCAAAGCCAAGATGAAGTCGCGAAAAGTCTTCGAGCATACCAGTGGAAAAAGCACGGAAAAACGAGTCCAACGATGCTTTCAGATTTTATTGGGCCAGCCCGTAACCCACTTAACGGGCCGGGCCAGCCCATACTTGACAAAGGCCCATTTAAAAGCCCAACACAAAATAAATAAACTTGTTATAATATGGTGATGTTCCCACTTCAGAGGGCACATGCGTAGTACAATAAATCATTCCAAAGCACTTGATCCTCCACATCTATTTACCTTGGCTAATTAACAATACCACATGTGGCATCTATATATTTTTCATTTCAATAGTTGATACAAAAGAGAAGAGAAGGGAACTACCTCACAGTGATCTCTAATTAATTGCTATCCACCTCACGTGAGGTTCCACTACACATGGAAAGTGACGAATGACATGCGAACACGTGCGGTTACACATTATTCTCATTCAAGCTTAAGGTACGAGGAGCTGTGAATGTTTTGCACAATGCGTTGGGGTTACGCAAATGATAGTACGAGGGATTGATTGTTTAAAAAGGTAAAATTACATCATACCCCACGCACTATATGTTTATTATTGTTGGACATTGGAAATGGGACAAGTATACCCTCGATACCAACTTTTGGCTATATAACAAAAGTTACGCATTAGCTGATAGAGTAGTTTTATTTAGTAGTTCCTAGTTTTAGCTTCACCAAAAAAATATGTTAGCTTATTGTTCTTCTTACCAGCTATTTTGTAACTTTTTTCAAGCTATTTGTAGTTTGTAAACAGCTAATTTGAGGTATAAATGATATAATGGAGTTTGTTAAAGAGATTTGTTTTTGTTGGCTTATGTTCTATCTTATTTACTCGCCTTCTTTGCTTATACATTCAAATGCTAATTCGAGTAGCTTATTGAAGAAGACTCGATATTCAGCATCATTTCCACTAGCAAAAATAGGTTCCACTACAATGGAATGGACGAATGACATGCGAACACGTGGCGGGTTTACATTATTCTCATTCAAGATTAAGGTACGAGGAGCATGTGAATGTTTGAAAAATGCGTTGGGGTTACGCAAGATGATAGTACGAGGTTTGATTGGTTAAAAGGTAAAATTACTATCATACCCCTCGATCTATATTTATTATTGGTTGGACATTGGAATGGACAAGTTTACCCTCACACCAACTTTTGGCTATATAACAAAGTTACGCAGTAGCTGAGAGAGTAGTTTTTTTTAGTAGTTTTAGTTTTAGCTTCTCCAAAAAAAATATTGTTAGCTTATTTTCTTCTTACCAGCTTATTTTGTAACTTTTTTTCTAGCTTATTTGTAGTTTGTAAACAGCTTATTTGAGGTTAATGATATATGGAGTTTGGTTAAAGAGATTTGTTTTGGTTGGCTTATGTTCTAGCTTATTTTCTCGCCTTCTTTTGCTTATTTCTTTCAAATGCTTATTCGAGTTAGCTTATTGAAGCTACTCGATTTTCAGCTTATTTCCACTAGTAAAATAAGCACTCTTGTGGCTTATTCTACCTAGATCTAAGCTTAAATCGTTTAAATAAGGTTCGGCTTATTTCATTTTCTTATTTGCTTTTCGTTTTAGCTTATTGCTTCTCAAACAAGCTCGATTCGAACATAATAATGAGAGTTCATAAGTGCTATCTCACGGCTTATTTATAAGTTTTGGACCTCCTTAAAAGTTTCGATAGCTTATAAATAGCTTATTCTCCTATTCGTAACTTATCTCTTTCAAAACTAGTTTTCGTAGCTTATTAGTCTTTCAAAAAAAAAAAAAAATTTATCAGTAGCTTATTTCTCTTCTAAGTAGCTTGTTACCCTAGTTAAGTTGTTTCTAAAAAGCTTACTTCCATTTCGTCTTAAATTAAAACTCCAAATTGTAGCTTATTTCTAGATTTAAAACTTAATAGTAGCTTATTCATCTTCTAAAATCAGTTTTTCACTAGCTTAGTTTATATCTTAGCTTATTTTCTAAAAGAGTAGCTTATTCTAGTAGCTTATAGTTTAATCAAAAAATTTATAAGAGTTGAAATTGGTTTACAACTTGATTGATTTGTTTGTTTGGTTCGTTTCGTCTCAAAATTAGAATAGAAATACGTTTGTTTTTTTAATGGCTTAAGGATGCATGGAATTGTTTTAAGTTTTAACAGTTTTTTTTATTGTGTGTTCGTTCCAAAATTCTGTTAATATCTCATGGCTTATTTATAAGTTTTGGACCTCCTTAAAAGTTTCGATAGCTTATAAATAGCTTATTCTCCTATTCGTAACTTATCTCTTTCAAAACTAGTTTTCGTAGCTTATTAGTCTTTCAAAATATATATATATATATATATATATATTAGTAGCTTATTTCTCTTCTAAGTAGCTTGTTACCCTAGTTAAGTTGTTTCTAAAAAGCTTACCATTTCGTCTTAAATTAAAACTCCAAACCGTAGCTTATTTCTAGATTTAAAACTTAATAGTAGCTTATTCATCTTCCAAAATCAGTTTTTCACTAGCTTAGTTTATATCTTAGCTTATTTTCTAAAAGAGTAGCTTATTCTAGTAGCTTATAGTTTAATCAAAAAATTTATAAGAGTTGAAATTGGTTCACAACTTGATTGATTTGTTTGTTTGGTTCGTTTCGTCTCAAAATTAGAATAGAAATACGTTTGTTTTTTTAAATGGCTTAAGGATGCATGGAATTGTTTTAAGTTTTAACAGTTTTTTTTATTGTGTGTTCGTTCCAAAAATTTTGAAACATAAATTGTCCTCTAATGGGCTTGGCCCACGTGATTTCTCAAAACTGAAAGATTCGAATTTTGATCAAAAGGGTGTAACAGCCCACGTGTTTTATAGTAAATATGATTATCACTTAACAGTTTATGTTTAATTGAGTTTTGGTGTTCCGGGTCAACTCATGAGACGTGGAGCTTAAGGGTTTATTTAGCTAGACCGAATTTGATTATTTGTTTTAGCTAAATAAATCGGATGGTTTTTGTTTTATTGCGGGTCTTCAATTCGGTTCCATTTTCTATCCTTTTTTCAATTTATAGCTTAGTATAAAAATGTTTTGCTTTGCTTATTTTATCATTATAAGTAGTGAGTTTGATTTTTGCCATGCTTAGTATAGATTTATTTTTATCGTTAAATGTTATATTTGTTAAATTGAATTTCGTTATGAGTAGTGAGTAGTTTAACTTGTGTTTGCTAAGTGATTAGTGATTTGAAATTTAAGTGCGGATTTAAATAGGTTTAAAAAATTAATAGTCAATTTACATACCGTCATTTACTTTTAATGCAATTTAAATACTTGTTATTTATTTTAAAAAGCATTTTACTTTACTTGTCATTTAATTTTTTGAAACTTGTTTTTTTTTAAGGATTTTCTTAAGGAACATTTCACGTCACTTAGCAAGCATATTTGTCATTTATATCTTTTAAATCAGTTTTAGTTTAATCTTTTAGTTTTTAATCTTAGAATTAATATTAGTTTGATTTTTAGTATAAAAATAGTTTAAAACCAAAACCAAAAACTTGAATGACAATCAAGCTCGATTTACAACTTGAACGTAGATTTCCATTCACCTCTCGCCAAGGAAAACGATACCCGTGTTGATTACTTTTTATTCTTTCCTAAGAATAATTTGTATGATACTTAGTTTGCGTATACGTATATGTATTTTCTATAAATATATATATATAATATATTTGAGGGTTTATTTGATAAGCGCTTTGTTAAACGTCCGACATCAAAAATGGCGCCGCTGCCGGGGAGAGTTGTAGCGATTTTTACGGGATTGTTTGTGTTCGAGCCTTGAAGATCCTTTCTTCGGAAAGTTTATTTTCGTTATTAAAAAATATATAAAAATCCAAAAATATTTTTTCTTATTTTATTTTTCCGTTTCTTTTATAAATATTAAAAATACCAATTTTTTTTTTATCTTTATAAAAATTTTCAAAAAAAATATTCTCTTTTATCCTCTTACTTTATTTAATTCTTATCTTCTTTATCCTCTTATTCGTTTAATTCTTTGACATGTCTTTGTATAACCATTTTGGTTGCTCGTGGTGTGGAGGTCCGTTTAATGGTGGAAACTGTCCGGGCTGTAGCAGTGTAGGATCCGGAAATGAGTTTGTCTATGACCCAAATCCTTATTCTTATAATGAAATACCCGATTTTTCTTACCCACCTCCACAGCCCCAGTATGAGACATACTCGTGTGAGTTATGTGGGAACGATTCTCACTATGGGTTTGATTGTCCAACACGGGTACCGCTTGTCTATGAGCGAACCGTGCTACAATCAAAACTTTAATGATAATTATTATCCATAAAATTCACCAAGTTTTCTTTGTTGTGATAACTGTGGGGGTCCTCATGAAAGTTTTCAGTGTCAACCAATGAACCAAAATTTCTATAATTCTAATTCTTTCGGTTTTGACCAATCTCAACCCCCACAGTTTCCCGTCATTCATCAACCTCCTCAAGAAACAAGTGTGGAAATTTTGCAAGCTAAAGAAGACTTAATGATTTCTATAGAAACTTGTTTAAAGAAATTTAATCGTATATCTTTTAGAGAAATGCCGAAGGTTTTAATGCAAGCTTGGGACAAATTTCTTGAAATTAAGCATGCTCAATCCGAGGAGGTATAAGAATTGCTTAACAAACTTCTTGAAGATGTGCAAAATATAAGTGAGGAGCTTACAGAGTTTATTAATAGTCCGAGTTGGAGTCGTCCTGCCTTTTACTTAGATGATGACGAGGAGTATACTATTGCAATCAACCCGATTTACCAACCGAGGAACCCGATAACTCTCTAAGTATGGGGGATGAGCATCTTGACACTATTCCGGCAACGGAATCAGACGAAGTAATAAAGTCTAGTGTTGAGAACCTTGTCCCAATCCCAAGAGAGTCCGAGGTTACTTCCGATAATGAAAGTGAGTGTGATGTGCCCGTTGATGATGAATCTTCTCCGACTTTTACGACTTTCTCGAATCCTGTCTTTGATTCTGACAATGATTTTTCCTTTAGTGACGACGAGTCATTTTCTGACGAGGACGTTCCGAAGGAAATTTATTCGATCATTTCTGATAAGATTGATGCTTCGATCATTTCTTCTCCTAAGATTGATTCTCTTCTCGAGCAGTTCTCCGGTGAACTCGCTCATATCGATTTAATTCCGCCGGGAATTAATGAAGACAACCTTGATCCGGAGGGTGATATTCATCTAGTTAAGAGGTTGCTCTATAATAATTGATCTCCTCGCCCTCCAGAAGAGCTTAATTCTACCGAGTCTTTCCCTTCATCTCACATCCCCGTTGAGGATTGTGATTCTCTTATGGAGGAGATTGATTTGTTTCTTGCTTCTGATGAATCAATACCCTCGGGTATTGATGAATCAATACCCTCGGGTATTGATAATGACTACTCGGACTCCGAAGGGGATAATCTTTTTCTAGAAAGATTGCTTCATGATGATCTCACTCCCCTTCCGGACATTCCTCCACGGACATGAGAAATCCGACTTTGATCTAGAGGAAGAAAATCCGTCCTTGTTGAGAATTGTTGTATGATAAATTATCTTCCTTTTGACGCCGGAAGACTATTTGGAATTGACTGAATGATTTTTGATCTCTCTCTCATCTCTATCCTCGTTGAGGATAGTGCTCTCTTAATGGAGGAGAATCGATTATTTATTTCTTGCTTACGATGACTCGATGCCACCGGGCATTGAGGATGACAATTATGACTCGGAAGGGGATATTCGTTTTCTTGAAGAATTGCTTAATAATGATTCCCTTCCCCTTCCTGAAAATGAGTCATCAAACCTTGATCATTTTAATGATCCGTCACCTTCTCGTCCTCCTCTAGAACCACCGGATGTTGAGATTTGCTTTGATTTTAAGCCCGATACGGGTGTTGTTACTAACAAAGTGGTGGGTGGCATTTCTGAACACGATGTTTCTTTTTGCTATCTTTTACACCACCAACCCCAACATGTGTCCAGTGTTTGACCTTTTACTTCTGTTTTCGTCCGAAACGAGGGACACAGTGTTCCATTCCTGGTTTATTTTCATTTTATACTTCCTTATTCATCGGCGCGAAATCATTTCTAGTTTTTACTAAAAAAAAAGGGGGGGGGAGGGCCCGATGATGATTTATGGAGGGCACATTCCTTACTTGGATGTTCCGTATCTCCATTTCTATCCTCCTTGACCAGCTCAAGTATGGGGGATCGAGTCAGGCTCAAGACTCGTGTTGACAAATTATAAAGCGTTCTCGGGAAGGCAACCCGTGTCTTTTCTTCTTTTCTATTTTCTTGATTAATAAGTGAGTGTGTGATTTTATAACCTAAGTGTGGGGGTGTGCTTCTTTCTATGGAATGTGGTTTCGTTTTTGGAGGATTCCTTAAGATCATGAAAACCCTTGCTTGTTTTCAATCCTTCGATCATCCGGTCTTCGATCTTTATTATTTTGGAATCCTTAATCCTGATCATGTATATATATTGTGTTTCCCCTTTCACACTTGGAATTTTTTGCATTTGCCTTTTTCATTCCTAAGTGTGGGGGATAAAACATTATTTTTGAATCATTGAGCAATGTTCTATTTACTAATGTGTGGGGGGATTCTATCGATAGAATGTGATCTTACATGTGACTTGCTTGTGTCCATCGAAACTGTTTTTCCACAAAAATTTTAAATTTTTAAGTCTTAATATCTAATTTATTATTGTTCATATATATATAAAAAAATAAAAAAAATAAAAAAATAAAAAATTTGTGTGTAGAAAAATGTTAAAATATAAATAGTTAGTTGGATATAAAAAAAATAGTTGACACGAATGTAGGCTTTCCGTTGGTGAGAATGAAAAGTAAATTTTGACCCGACCGGTTTTATATCTTAGCTTTCTCCTCAACTAACAAATAGATTGTCTTGCTAATTTTTTACATGGAGCTATAAAACGCTAGTCTAGCTTGAGAATAAGTCAAGATTTGCAAGTTTCCAATAATTGATTTTAAAATTGCGAAGATCGATTTTATTAGAGTTGAGATTGTTTACAGGTCATAATGTGAATTTGTTAAGGTCGATTATTAAATTTATTAGGCTAAGTATTCACGAGTTTCTTTATTAGAAATTTTAAATTGTGAAGAACAAGAGATGATAGAGTGTAGGTATAAGCTGTGATGCTAACATGAATAGTTTGTTTTCTTTATGGCTATATGAGTGTTAATATTGTGGCTTTTTCTACACAATCAGCTTAATAAACGTTATATAATTATTGAATAAATAAAGTTTCTTTGGTTTTTGCAATTCTTAGTTTAGATCCTTTCGTAGAAAGTCCATCTGGTGAAATTAAGGTACACATCGAGGGTTGTCAGTGTTGTGGGGAAATAGACTCCTGGACTATGGCCGGCTCGCATACCGATGTGGCAGTTGTTAAAAGACCACAGGACTTGAAATTTGGCTAATAATAATAAGTTATGTAATAAACCGAAGCCGGAATAAGACTTCTGGATCATGGTCGGCTCGAATACCGATGTGACAGTCGTTTAAAGGGTGGAGGTAATAATAAAAATAATAAAAACTGTGGACAGATAAAAGTTTACTACCTCTTGCCGGCTCACAACCGATGTGGTAGTCTTCTAAATAAGACACATAGTAATAATAATTCGAGACTGATAAAAATTTGCTGCATCTTGCCGGCTCACAACCGATATTGCAACCTTCTAAAGGACCGAGGTTGAATAATGTTGCAATAATAATAAGTATAAAGCCAAATTTCGACTCCGATGTTATCTAAATAAAGCCTCCATCTCTGGACTCGTAGTTGAGTTGTTTCGGATGAAATAAAAAGGATAACCCCTAAATTATGCGAATTTAGAACCTTAATGTGGACCTTATTATCACCATATCGTCTCTTAAAGAAAGGATTTTACACTAATTGTGGTCTAAACCGGGTTTACTTTATATTAATAAGGACATAATTTATTTGTCACCAATAATAAAAAAATCCTTAGAGGAAATTTAGGAATAATGGGAGCAAAAAGTTAAGATTATACTTACACAATTAGCATTTATGAGTAGTGTTAGCATCTTATCTTATATTTGGCTGTGATTTCGTTTTAAGCTTAGTTTGGGGATTGTGAAAATCAAAGATGACGAACTCCCGTTCTTAAAGCCTTTTAAATAATGTTATTTAATTCTTATCTTAGTTTTATATTTTATTGAATAAGTGGTTAAAACAGGGGTGCTTGCGAATTAAATGATTTTTGAACCTTTTAATGGACCTTTTCTGTTCTTGTTTGATTATGAGGGGTCATAGGTTAAAAGAGGATTTAATTATTTATTTTCGGGTTTGTTTTATTTACATTGCGTGTGGGACCAGCAATGGCTTAGTGTGGGGGAATTTGATGTTCGCTAAAATACACATCTTTTATAACCCGGAAAACACTATTAATCGGACTAAAAATACTAAAATATGGATAATTATATCGCAAATATGTTTGTTTGGTATTTTTATGTCTTGCAGGTAAAAGGATTGAAAACGGTGCAAAAACGAGAATTATCGGGCTCAAATTGGTCAAGTTTAATTATTACTCAAAGCCAAGATGAAGTCGCGAAAAGTCTCTGAGCATACCAGTGGAAAGAGCACGAAAAAACGAGTCCAACGGTGCTTTCGGATTTTATTAGGCCAGCCGCAACCTACTTAACGGGCCAGGCCAGCCCATACTTGACAAAGGCCCATTTAAAAGCCCAACACAAAATAAATAAAGTTGTTATAATATGGTGATGTTAGCCCATGTCAAGGGCACATGCGGTGTAAATAAATCATTCCATAGCACGTGATCCTCCACTTCTATTTCCTTGGCTAATTACATAGCAACATGTGGCATCTATATATGTTTTCATTTCAATTTTGATACAAAAGAGAAGAGAATGGGAACACCTCACGTGATATTCTAATTAAATCATATCCCCCTCACGTGAGGTTCCACTACAATGTAATGGACGAATGACATGCGAACACGTGGCGGGTTTACATTATTCTCATTCAAGATTAAGGTACGAGGAGCATGTGAATGTTTAAAAAATGCGTTGGGGTTACGCAAGATGATAGTACGAGGTTTGATTGGTTAAAAGTAAAATTACTATCATACCCCTCGATCTATATTTATTATTGGTTGGACAAGTTTACCCTCACACCAACTTTTGGCTATATAACAAAGTTACGCAGCAGCTGAGAGAGTAGTTTTTTTTAGTAGTTTTAGTTTTAGCTTCTCCAAAAAAAAAATTGTTAGCTTATTTTCTTCTTACCAGCTTATTTTGTAACTTTTTTTTCTAGCTTATTTGTAGTTTGTAAACAACATATTTGAGGTTAATGATATATGGAGTTTGGTTAAAGATATTTGTTTTGGTTGTCTTATGTTCTAGCTTATTTTCTCTTCTTCTTTTGCTTATTTCTTTCAAATGCTTATTCGAGTTAGCTTATTGAAGCTACTCGATTTTCAGCTTATTTCCACTAGTAGAATAAGCACTCATGTGGCTTATTCTACCTAGATCTAAGCTTAAATCGTTTAAATAAGGTTCGGCTTATTTCATTTTCTTATTTGCTTTTCGTTTTAGCTTATTGCTTCTCAAACAAGCTCGATTCGAACATAATAATGAGAGTTCATAAGTGCTATCTCACGGCTTATTTATAAGTTTTGGACCTCCTTAAAAGTTTCGATAGCTTATAAATAGCTTATTCTCCTTTTCGTAACTTATCTCTTTCAAAACTAGTTTTCGTAGCTTATTAGTCTTTCAAAAAAAAAAAAAAATTTATCAGTAGCTTATTTCTCTTCTAAGTAGCTTGTTACCCTAGTTAAGTTGTTTCTAAAAAGCTTACTTCCATTTCGTCTTAAATTAAAACTCCAAATTGTAGCTTATTTCTAGATTTAAAACTTAATAGTAGCTTATTCATCTTCTAAAATCAGTTTTTCACTAGCTTAGTTTATATCTTAGCTTATTTTCTAAAAGAGTAGCTTATTCTAGTAGCTTATAGTTTAATCAAAAAATTTATAAGAGTTGAAATTGGTTTACAACTTGATTGATTTGTTTGTTTGGTTCGTTTCGTCTCAAAATTAGAATAGAAATACGTTTGTTTTTTTAATGGCTTAAGGATGCATGGAATTGTTTTAAGTTTTAACAGTTTTTTTTATTGTGTGTTCGTTCCAAAAATTTTGAAACATAAATTGTCCTCTAATGGGCTTGGCCCACGTGATTTCTCAAAACTGAAAGATTCGAATTTTGATCAAAAGGGTGTAACAGCCCACGTAGTTTATAGTAAATATGATTATCACTTAACAGTTTATGTTTAATTGAGTTTTGGTGTTCCGGGTCAAGAAGGGGACAAGAACTGATGTATCAGCTCCTTAGTCAGCAAATGATTGATTAGCTCCTGAGGAGATAAGGATGTTACCTGCTGACCAATCAGGAGCGTCAGCTCCTGTCTCCCCTTATCATGTGCCTTTGAAACACATATTAAAAAAACCCTAAAGAAAGTTGGACATGTAAAGGTCAAAATGTGAAACATTATTTTATTAGATTTTACACTGTTAGAAATTTTTGTTTTTTTTTTTTTTGAACGGCGAATTTTATTAAAAGAAAACACTAGCAAGAAGCTAGAACATTACAAGGACACAAGGTGAGGATTTTTTAACCAATCCACCCAACTAAACGTAGCTTTACATCTATAACGACACCAAAAGAAAGACGAGAGCACTAGATCATCAAAAATATTCGCCTTGGAAGAAGGAACAACGCCAAAAATCTTCTTATTCCGAAAAGCCCAAATGAACCACCATAGACCATAACACACCCCTTCTAATAATCTTTTATGCTTAGAAGGCAGCCGTAAATTAGTTATCCAAGAAATCCACTCATCAAAAGAATCAAGCTCCATGTAACTCACATCCCACCAAATACAAACCCTCCGAAAAATAGCTCTAACAACACTACAATTAAAGAACAAATGTTTCGAAGATTCAACACCCGTCTCGCATAGAGGACATAGAATAGAAGGGATATCTATACCTCTACGTGAAATGTTCCACCGAGTCGGTAAACCATTTATACGCACCTTCCAAGCGTGAACATTGACTTTAATAGGCACTTCTTTAATCCATCTTGTTTTGGAAGAAATATCTGGTAATCTATTGTTGTCAATATACCTTCGCGCCGAAGCAACTGAAAATTCCCCCGACCCATTTAAATCCCACGACCACCTATCCTCCGATGGACTTAACATCACTCCCTCCAAACTGTCCAAAAGATGATCCCACTGTTCGGATTCAATGCCACTACGCGGCATCCTACGCAAAGAGGAAGATAAAGAAGTCTGCTCAAATTTGAAAGCTACCGAAATGTGTTTGTTTACCTCAAGCGCATAAATGCGTGGAAAAACCTCTTTCAATCGCTGCTCCCCCCTCCACCGATCCTTCCAAAAAGAAGTATTCGACCCATTCCCTATCTTCTTATGCATCATACTTATAAGATCAATTCCATGAGAAGCTAACCTATCCATTTCTTTAATAATATCGCACCAAATCGACGTATGTCCGACATTCCCAGCTCTACCAATCCTACCATCAACTCCATGTATAGCATGAATGACCCTAACCCATAACGAGTCACTTTGATTAAAAAATCGCCAAACCCATTTAAACATTAACGCTCTATTAAGCGCGAATAAACTAGATACACCAAGACCTCCTTTCTCCTTTGACGTCAAGACTTTATTCCAACTAACCCAAATTGACCTTTTACTATCAAGATCATTGCCATTAAAAAAGTGACACCGGATTGATTCCATACGTTGTAGAACCAACATAGGAACCTTAAAAATAGACATATGATAAATAGGCATAGAACCAAAAACCGCTTTAAGAAGAGTGAGCCTACCTCCAATAGACAAAGTTTTCATCTTCCATTTAGAAAGTCGATTCACCATTTTGTCGATAACCTCATCCCATGATTTAATCCGAGACATACATCCCCCTACTTTCGAGCCAAGAAAAGAAAACGGAGTATTAAGAATGCCACAACCAATATGTCTCGTAACTTCTTCGACCTTCTCTATCGAAACCGCTAACCCCATGAGTTTACTTTTACTAAGATTAATACTAAGACCCGAAGCCCGTTCAAAACACTTTAACATATACATTAAAGTATCAATATTCCGCTTACTCCATTGACCCATGAATATAGCATCGTCCGCATAAAACATATGAGATAAAGTCATAGAAGAGTTAATCTTGATACCATTAAACATACCCGCATCCTCCACTCTTTTAAAGGACAAATGAAGACTCTCCATAACCAATATAAATAAGAAAGGAGATAACGGATCACCTTGTTTTAAGCCTTTATAAAATTGAAATTCCTCCGTCGTACTTCCATTTACTAAAACCGAACCACGAGAAGATCGAAGGCATTCTTGTATCCAACCACACCATTTAGCACCAAAGCCAAAACGATTTAAAACGTCTCCTAAGAAATCCCAACGAACGGAATCATAAGCCTTTTCAAAATCAATCTTGAAAATAAACGTTTGTTTTTTTTTCGCTTTACACCATTGAAGAACCTCGTTGAGAATGAGCGGACCGTCTAGAATTTGTCTATCCGCCACAAAAGCCGATTGAACCTCACTAACTAAGTCACCCAACACACCAACAAGCCGATTAGCCAAAATTTTCGCAATAATTTTATATAAGCTCCCTATAAGACTAATTGGACGAAAGTCCTTAACCAATTTAGCATCCGGAATCTTAGGGATCAAAGCAATAAACGACGCATTACAACCTTTAGGAAAATTACCGGAAGTAAAAAAATGTTGAACCGCCGCCACTACATCCTTTTCAATTAAAGACCAATATCTTCTAATGAAACCAAAAGTAACTCCATCCGGTCCCGGAGATTTATCAATCCCACAATCCCACACCGCCCGCTTAATCTCTTGGTACGAAATATCACCTTCCAATTCATTTTTTTTCAGCTCACTAATCGTACGAGGAAAATCAATATTGATCACTGGACGAATACGACGAGGCTGCTGGAACCGAGTACTAAAATGCTCCAAGAACTCCTTTTTAACCATAGCCGGATTATCGATCCACATACCATCTTTTAAGACTCCACGTATACCAAGTTGATTACGTTTCTTATTTAAAATCCCATGATAAAACTTTGTATTCTCGTCTCCTTCTATCGCCCATTTTATCTTAGCTTTTTGCGCCGCCTCCAAATTATCCACTTTCTCCGCTTCTTGGATGTCTTTAATGATCTCCATTCTTTTATATAGAATATCATCCGTAGCATTGCCTTGGTCAATAACAATTTCCAAGTCATGGAGATCTTTTTTAAAAGCCCTTTTTTTACACTTATTAGATTGTCTCTTCCCATTCCACTCACGAATACACTTTTTGAGAAATTTCATCTTATACATCAAGTACAACATAGGATTTACCTCAACGATTGGACATTCACACCAAGCTTTCGAAATCATCTCTTCAAATCCGTCTATCTCGAACCAATAATGATACATCCTAAAAGGGATAGGGCCATAATCATAGGAAGAATCACGCAACATAATAGGTCTATGATCTGATAGGTACCTATCCAACGTTAAAGCCGAAAAGTTAGGATTCACACCCAACAAGCCTTCCGACACAAGAAACCGGTCTAGCTTACTCATCTTCTTAGCGGATCTATGACACCAAGTGAAAGAACAACCTCCAAGGGGGATCTCTTGAAGATTTGCTTGCAAAATAAATCTATTAAAAGCATCCGCGCCATGAGCATGAAATAACGAGCCAAATCTTTCATTCTTGAATCGAACCTCATTAAAATCTCCCATAACGATCACCTCCCCGTCCCATTTACTAATCACATGAACCAAATAATCCCAAAGCATTTTCTTTTCGGCATATTCTTGAGGAGCATACACCGAAATAATCAAAAGATTTACACCACTACATAACCAAGACCCGCTAATCATAACAAAATAATCGGAAATCGTAGAATTGTTTTTCTTAAAAGCCGACTTCTCCCACACACATAAAATGCCACCCGAATTACCAACCGCCGGACTATACACATACTCAAAAGCATAGTTACCCCAACAACATTTAACATCAATCAAAGAAATATCCTCCATCTTGGTCTCTTGTAAGGTAAGAAAATTCACCTTATGAGAAACACAAATCTCCTTAACCCAATCTTTTTTGGCCTTAGGGTTTAGGCCTTGAACGTTAAGAGAAACCATATTCATTTAAAAACCTCTTTTCCTCCTTGAATTTCAATTATTTCTTCAATATTTTTCATACATCCTTCCATATTGTAACCCATCGTCTTTCCCACCTTGATCAATTCCTCCATAACAGTTAATAACGAACCCCCCGTCCTTTTAATTTCTATCTTGTTGCTTTTCCTTGAACCAATAGAAACCGATTCCCCTTTTTCGTTGCCAGACCCGCTGCCTTCATTATTACCTATAGACTTCTTATCACACTCAACTTCTGTTTTGTCCTTTTATTTTTATCGTTATATGCTATGTTTGTTAAATTAAATTTCGTTATGAGTAGTGAGTAGTTTAACTTGTGTTTGCTAAGTGATTAGTGATTTGGAATTTAAGTGCGGATTTAAAAAGGTTTAAAAAATTAATAGTCAATTTACATACCGTCATTTACTTTTAATGCAATTTAAATACTTGTCATTTATTTTAAAAAGCATTTTACTTTACTTGTCATTTAATTTCTTGAAACTTGTTTTTTTAAGGATTTTAATTCGTTAAACCTAAGCCCGCACTCAAGGAACATTTCACGTCACTTAGTAAGCATATTTATCATTTACATCTTTTAAATCAGTTTTAGTTTAATCTTTTAGTTTTTAATCTTAGAATTAACATTAGTTTGATTTTTAGTATAAAAATAGTTTAAAACCAAAACCAAAAACTTGAATGACAATCAAGCTCGATTTACAACTTGAACGTAGATTTCCATTCACCTCTCGCTAAGGAAAACGATACCCGTGTTGATTACTTTTTATTTTTTCCTAAGAATAATTTGTATGATACTTAGCTTGCATATACGTATATGTATTTTCTATAAATATATATAATATATTTGAGGCTTTATTTGATAAGCGCGTTGTTAAACGTCCGACATCAGCACCCATGGGTTCAATGATGGCAAATAGTTTTATAAAACACCATCATGACTAGATTCCTTAATAGTAAACATCAATAATGCCAATTCTCAAGAAAATGGAAAAGTTTCAGGAAACGAGTGATAAATTGAGTATAAATGAGGCCCTGCATGCACACTCTTAGCATATTAAAGCTTTGAAAACAAGAAGTAAATAATAAGGTTCGAGTCTAGGATTTACAAGTCTAGAGACGTCGGGTTTCAAAAGAAGTAGTAACCAAGAGTGGTTTGAGCCCTCAACACCATCATTTTCCTCGTCGTTGGCAAACTTGGACCTCGGTAAGTCATCCTCGTAGTTTAACATTAATATGTCATTCGCCATGTAGTTTAACGAAGCCTCGGTTATGCATGACTTGTACACGACCTATAACCCATGCGTGACTAATAAGTATGTGTGCATGCAAGGACTCCGGTCGTGGCACACATAAAATAATGACGTGTAGTAAATTTTGTAAACAACGAAGCATGTGTAAAAACAAATAGACGACCCAAGGGAAATTTACATTAACCTTAAACACGTATATGTTATGCTACGATGGCTCACTAGGGACTAACAAGAACTAGGCTTGCGCGTGAATTGATTTCTTATGTGGTGACCTCGACCCGTATCAGGGGCGTGACCATGTAACCCAAGACGAGCCACAGTGAGTTCATTTCCCTCCGCTGTGGTCGTGCGTCACAAGACTCTGTAAAAATGACAATAACATAAATCGTGCTCGTACTAAGACCCCTTTATGCTAGAGAAATGATTACCACCTGAGACACACCCAATGTGTACCAATAGCCACCACAAGCCGCTGCTTGTCGTGGCAGTTGCGCTGCAAATAGGCGTGGCCACAGCAGCCGCTGTTGGGCCTGCTCAGGCGCCCCCATCGTCCGTATATCCCAACATTTAAAGACCTCGTAACCTAGTATTCAATTCGGGCACCTTGTGAGATTAATGGAAGAACTAGATATATATATATATTTTTAGTGAGTTAGGAAGGACATGAAACCACAAGAGTGGTGATAAAACCCACTGTTGGGACCCTAGCAAGAAAAACAGAAAAGAAAGGAGTGTAGGCATGGTGGGGTTGGGGTAATGTAATAAAAATGATCATGGTGATACTTTCTACCACTTGCCTATAAATTACTTCATTTTTAGACATAAAAGAGTATAAATACTTGCATGTGATTTACCTTATAAAAGTTAGACAAAATATATTAAAACATGCATGTTGCCGTGTCTTTTTTTAGTCGTTCCAGGTCGAGACCCAACGGGTGGGTAAACTAGTAACGAAGCTATACCATTTTGAGAATGTAGAAGAGTTATAAATAACATTTTTCGATGAGCTAAGAATGATAACGACCAATTTAATATATAAACGTATGAACGAATTTAACACGACTTTTATATAAATTCTTTGATACTAAAAATATTTTTAAAGCCTATTCAGGTTTTAAAGATGAAAGTTATAAGAGTAAGCCAATTTAAAATATAAAAGTTACATATATTATATACTCCCCTCCGTCCCAAAATTATTGTCCCCCGAAAAAAACACACATTTTAAGAAAAAGTGCATTTATTACTACTTTCTCTTTCTTACTTTTTGACATAATAACAGTTTTACCATTAACTAATTAATTAAATTCTTCTTTAAAGTTTGTAATAATAATAATTTCAAACAAGGGTAATATAGTAAACTTCATCAAGATTCTCTATCTATTTTTAGTAGTGGACAATATACTTTGGTACATTCCCAAAAAGGAAACACAGACCAGCAAAATGAGACAGAGGGAGTAATATAATACTATTTGGAAAGTCGAAGGATTAAAAAAAATGATCTCATTAAAGTTTAAAAGGTTAATTTGGTAATTTACTTAATTTAGAAAATAGAGGGACTAAAATCCGCTATTTTGAAACTTAAGGGTATTAGTTGTAAATTAATAATCTTTTATAATTAATTTAATGAGTCAAACGAACCGTGATATATAAAACCAATGATTGCGCAAATTAATTAACGGCTACGATGTAAATAAATAAACGCGATAATAAAATATATTAAACTGTAGTAACTTACAAATAATGTTTTATATTCTTCTTTTAGATGTAAATCACATGGACTTGTAAAATATAAGTTTTACGACGCGTAATAGTAATAAAATTCCAATATAGATAGTTACTTATAGTTGTAAGTCGTCCCTGAGCCAAATCAACCACTTGAAAACGTAATACGGTAACTCATAAACGACAATGCCTTTTCTACTCATTGCATAATTCATTTTATACATTAAGTTTGTGTAGAATGTAAACTCAGACTTGCATAATTACTTAGGTGTTTGACTGAGCACTATTGACTACATTGATTTTATTATCAATTCCAGACGATTTAACAACAAGGTAGTTGTCAATAGCCCCTATCTTTACTGTTTTTAAATTCAACCTTTGGGGTGAGAACCATTGCTTATCTTTAACAGATGAACACCAAAGTAACATTTATTGATTTACTATTGGGTCTAATCCCTATTCAACCCAACCTTGCATAATTTGCCTAATTTATCATGAACGTTAGTTCATTACTCGTAAGCGCGAATTTTATGGATAGATCTATCGGGATTGACATCACCTGTTTGTCTGACTGGCATTAGTCAAGCAAACATACTTTTTTCATTTGAGTCAGTTACGATGTCGCGGGGTTGAACAGCTACATGGGGCTTATCTATGATGATACATGTTAACGCTTCGGTGTCATGAGCTTAGACAATAGTAAATACTTTTCATTGTGATATATAGGATTACTATATTTCATGCTATGGTTATAAATCTTGTGGTTCATCACTATTATCAAACAACAAAACCTATGAACTCACCAACTTTATGTTGACACTTTAGCAATGTTTTTCTCAGGTGTTCTATTCTGCGGAATATAAGGAGTCTGCATTGGTATATTGGCATGTAGAGGTCTATCTCTCGTATCAAGTCCTCTTCACACCATGAAGTCACCATCCCCAAATCTAGTCTTCTGCTACAGTGAATTGAGGGGTGTGACATATTGGTATCAGAGCCACTTAGTTATAGAGAACTAGGTTGCATTAGTAACTCTAGAATATAACTGGCTCTTAAGGACATATTAGAATAGCATACGCATTATCTATTACTATCTACTTCCTAAGTTAACAACTGCTTGGCACGATATCATTAAATAACTAAATTACCACTTGTCCGTCATGGAAAACATGTTTCATTAGACTACACATTATCATTCACCATCTTGGAATAAACCGTCTCAACTTCAATTCCTGATATATTTATCATGTAATCATCATAGACCTAAACCACCATAAACTAAACAATCCCGTTTGAATTTGAGTGGCATGCATTAGTCGGCCAAAGAGTCTGAAACCTTGGTTAACCAAATGAAACACCATAAACTAAAACAATACCATGTTCGCTTAAGTATAAACATAATCATAAACCCCTAAAACATAAAAGAACAAATTACACAAACAAACAGATTCATAACCAATTCATTTCATCATAAAGACAAATCTATCAAAAAGGGTATAAATGAGCTTATTATACCATAACAAACTTATATAAGCCAAAAAAATTCAAAATAAGCCACAAAAAGTGAGCTTATGAAACATAAGCCGAAAACCCAATAAGCCATAAGCCCGCTATCCGAAATAGACACCCCTAAACCATTATTTCTGAATTTTTGGGCGACTACTTTATACAATAATCTATACAACCCTAAACCATCAAACCCTTAAACACATATTGATTTGATCATAAAAACACATCTTTTCAAAAGGGCATGAACAAAAAACACTAAATCATAAAACCATTAAACAAATTGTTATAAATTAATTATATGATCTATACAAGCCTAGGGTGATTGTTTCGGCTTATATAACAGGCTTATGGCGTATCTGGTTTTTGGGCTTATGTTTCATAAGCTCACTTTTTTGTGGCTTAATTTGAAACTTTTCGACTTGTATAAGCTTATCATGACAAGGTAAGCTTATATAAGCCGAAAAGTTTCATTATAAGCCACTGAAAGATAAGCCGAAAACCCAATAAGCCTTAAGCCCTCTATATAAGCCGAAACAAACAATCCCTAAAACATGAACCATGATACTGCTAAATCATTAAACCCTTAAAAACACAAAAACCGAGACAAACATATACATAACCACTTTTTGGTTATGTATATGTTTGTTTCGGCTTATATAGCAGGCTTATGACTTATTTGTTTTTGAGCTTATGTTTCATACCTCATTTTTTGTGGCTTATTTTGAAACTTTTTGGCTTAAATAAGCTTATTATAATAAGAAACTTATATAAGCCGAAAAGATTCAAAATAAGCCACAAAAAGTGAGCTTATGAAACATAAGCCGAAAACCCAATAAGCCATAAGCCGGTTATCCAAAACAAACACCCATTAAACCATTATTTCTGACTTTTTGGGCAACTAATGTATACAATAATCTATACAAGCCTAAACCATCAAACCCTTAAACACATATTGATTTGATCATAAAAACACATCTTTTC
>BQNB010066995.1:7582-27527 GCA_026074375.1 Tanacetum coccineum | reverse complement strand
AATGTGATTTCATTCTTTTTCTAGGAAATCATGCCTCGCAAGTCATCCGAAGATCACAAAAACACAAGACGCTATATTCCAATAATATCACATAAATACCGTACACCTATAAAAGAAAAACTAAGAAACCTTGAAAGTCGCTACATTCATGAGGGTCGGGTGGTTTTTGAAAACTTTGCGGATCTAAACTATGTTCGGTCTTTGTTCAGCTTTGTCGAGTTTGAGTGTCTCCTTGAAATTAATGACCAAATTTGTCCTCGTTTCATACTTGAGTTTTATAGTCAATATCAATTAAACTATTCCGACGAAGGTTAAATGTTCATCGAATTTGTGATTCAAAATCAAATATTTTCTTACTCTCTTGAAGAATTTGCTCAAATTCTTGACATACCTTGCGAGGGTGCCTGCGTCTTTACTGACAAGTGGCCACTTGACGAGTTGGCATACGGTGTCCCTACAGATGGTCCATATCAAACCAACCCTCCTTCTCCTGATGACATCATTTCGTCTATTCAAATTGATCGAGAAGGTCAAGTCCGTCGCATCCGTCAGGAGGAAGAAATTGATGTTCATGAATATCAAATTCTCACTCGTGAAATTGTGCCAACCTTGAAGCCTTTGGAAGAAATTATCCAGGAAAACGTTTTCTGTCTGGGGGGTAATCGAGACCATGTTCCCGCGTGTCTTTGTTACATGATTTATTGTGTTGTACACTCCGAAAAGTTCAACCTTTCCTATTATATGGCAAAACGAATGGAGTGGGTCACTAAACAAAAGCGTTTGATTTTACCCTATGGTATGTTATTGACCCATTTGTTTAAACTTATCATGAATGAAAATCATGACTTGTACAATGAGTCTTATGTCTTGTATGATCGTGTCATGAATCCTCTTGCCGCTCAACAAGAGCGAAAGACTAGAAAGGATCATGGCACGAGAAGAGGTCATCACTCTACTTTTTCTTCTTCCGCCTTTGACCAACCATCCTTCTCTCATCTTAATGTTGATGATGATGATGATGTTGGAAATGGCGAAGGGACCTCGCGTGCAAGCACTCCTTCCCCCATTCGTTATGTCAATTCGTTAACAAATGAAGTTCCTCAAGTTTTTCAAAACCCACCTAACATTGACCCTCACTTGGAACCCTTTTACACCCGTCAAACCAAAATCATCAACCGTCGAGTTCAGATTCGAGACTTCTAGAATCAGTTTCAGATTCGAGATGAGCACCGTGGTGGATTAAGGTTAATCGGGAAAGGCCTTAAAAACTTGTGGAGAAATATGAATAACAAGCAATATGGAAATATTTCTTGTACAGTATTAATATATTATTTACTACTTTATGAAGCTTAAGTACTTAAACTTATATTATATAGTGATAACTTAGTACGAAGTACGGGCAAGAATAACTTGCCTTGGATGATCATTTTCATTTTATCACCCTAAACACGTTTTTGCATGCACCCTATGATCTACATTAATGATTACTGTCTATGACACATCATGGCCTTCTCTCTTAGTTAACATGTGCTTCTATTCCATTAGTATTCTAGAACAGATGAATTTTGTGAATTTGACTATTAAGTATTAAATGATTCATGATGAAATAGGATTGACTGAAAAAGGAAAATTTAGGAAACTTTTTCTGTACAGGGCTTATAGAAAATTAGGAAAAACTGGAAAATGTCCTTGTCTCCAGAGAACGGCCCTCATAAATAAGGGGCGGCCCCCTAATATATCTGGGACCGCCATGTAATTATGGGGCCGCCATCAGAAGTCATGGAAATTTTACTGTGACTACCTGATTTTCTGTGCAGTTGACTATTCTTTCTTAGACCCAGCTAAACTTTCTGCATTTTGCTAAACCACTTTTGGAATCTATCCTCTTTATCCTCATGCTTTTCTACTTTGATCATATACTTCCTAATTAAATATGCCATCCTTCCCACTATTCTTCTCATCTTCATCTTCTTCAAATCTTTCTACTATGGATTCTACTCAAGCCTCTTCCTCCCATGGTTTTAAGAAAATCAAACTCACCATCATACCTCCAAAACAACTATTTGTTGATCTCACAAATGATGATGATAACCTCACTACACCTTCTCCTACAACAACTTCTTCATCTCCAACTCCTCCAAATCCACCATCAAAAACTCCATCCACAAATCAAACCTCATCAAGCCAAGAGAACACATCCTCTTCTTTTCAATCAAAACTTCAAATTTCACCACCATCATCAAATGAACCAACTTCTCCTCAACCTTTAAACCCTTTGCTTGACAACATCTCGGATGTTCCTCCTAGACCTTTAAACCCTCAACCACTTCAAAGTCATCATTCTTTAGATATCACACTCTCTTTGTCACCAATCACTCCTCTTGATCACATTCATGATACTCCATCACCACCATCTCCACAACAACCTCAACCACCTATCATGGGCCACCCTCTTTACTACAACTACCATGACTACCATGGGTCAACTTGCATATGTTGATCTCACAACCGAACTTTTTTCTTAACTTTAAGAGATGAGATGAACATCATGTTTGCTCATCTTGAGTACCTTCTCACTACCGCAATCACCTCACACTTTCCACCTCCACCTTGAAATGATTTCAAAAAATTTCATAAACGTGTCACCCCAAACCTTTTTGCTAAAAAAGTCATCCCCTATGAATCATGAATCATTTAGGACTTATGTAGTCTTATCTCTCTCTATCTCATGAAGCATGTTTAGATTGTAGTGTACCTTATGGATTAATGGTCTCTTGGGTCGTATTAGCTCTATTTTTATTTTATTATGTATGAATGTATAACTTATATGTGCTATTGTGTGAGTTTCTTGATTGTTGAATGAAACTCTCTTTTGGGTGACTTGAATCAAATGTTATGTTTAAAAGATATTTGTCTTGCACTTGTACCTCTAACTTTGTTTTGTAGCAAATAATTTCCGTAAGATCGATCCCTTGGTGCCCCAAACGAGGGGGAGCATACATCAAGGGGGAGTCTTGATATCGTCAAATTCTTTCTTTCTACAACAACTCGACGAACATCCTTTTTGAATTCGACAAAAAGGGATAATTAGGAACAAACTCATAGATAATTTTGTAACTATTAATTTTAAACAAAATGAGTTTATATCTTTCATCAACAAAAAGGGGAGATATGTTAATACAAATAATTGTCTAAAAACTTATTTAAATGATTCTACCTCACAACGTTTTGATAAATAACAAATGTAAAAACGTTTAACAAATTATTAATCGTAAAAATCATTTCTAAGATATATTATTAAGGATAAAGAACAAACAAATCATTAAGCATGATTAGTGATCAAGAAAATATTTTTCTCTTATCCATCACATTTTTACAAAAGAATTTCACAAAATTAATTATACAAAATAATTTCTAATAAAAAGAAAAGTTTTATTAAAAACTTAAAATTTGAAATTCAAAATTTCCCCATAAAATGGAAGGTTCCATACCAGATACAACCTTCCCCACAAAAAGACAAAAAAGGGAGCGTAGTCTACTAGGCGGCCCCCTTATAGGCCTGGCGGCCCCTAGATATATATGGGACCGCCGGGACCACCCCCAATGACCGTTAGGTTTTCCTGCCTATAATATTGCTCCATTCCCTGCATAAAAACACACCTCTTAGCACGAAATTTTCAGATAACTTTCTCTCTCTAAAATTTTCTTTCTCTCTCTAAATCTCTTGATCACTAACATTCTTAGATTTTGTTTCAAGTAATCAAATCTTTTCTTCTCATCTCTACTTTCTCATTCAAGTGAAAGAGAAGAACATTCATATTTGCCAAGAATCGAATTGTTATTTAGTGATATCTCCTCTCTTCTTCTAAGTACTAAATCTCTATTGTAATTATCTTGTGTACTTTGTTTGTGATTCGGATATGTGTAAATCCCTATGTGTACGATCTTGTGATTGTGTATGAATATGAAGTGGAGATTGGTCAAGCTAAGATTAGGACTCGACATTTAGGCCTTAGTGTCGGAAACAACGTAGCAACGTGAAAACGGTTTTTACTTCGCCTAAAGGGAGCTTGTTGACATAGTGAAATGTCGAGTAGATACTCGGGAGTGGAGTAAAGGCGAGAATACAGTGCTTCTCGTAGCCGAACCACTATAAAATCTTGGTGTCTTGGTTTGATTGTTCCTTTCCTTACTTCTTCATATTATTGTCATTGTTATTTAGCTTTAGTTTAGTTTGTTATATTGTTTGTTTATATTGTGAATTGGTTAAACATATAATTCGAATCTAAATATTTTGAAAGCAAAATTTTAAAACTAAAACGAACTTGTAAACTATTCAACCCCCCCTTCTAGTTTCTACAGTTTTGACAGCTTCATCCTTGTTTAACTTATGGAGAGTTGTTTCCTTAACATCTTGAACTTGTACCTTTATGTTGAGGTCGTTTGGTTTGGTGATGGCTGTGGTGGGCCACTAGTCCTCAGAACGAGCCTCGGTGATACGGGCTAAGGAGAAGGCTTCTCCTAAAGTTGTTGGCTTTGACACCAACAATTTTTGTTGTAACGCCGGTTTAAGTTTGGAGATATAAAACAGATGAGCAAAAATTCCGAAACATCGGTAACCCTGTTCATTACAGTCTCAAATTCACTTTGGTATTGAGCCACCGTACTAGTTTGAAAAAGTTTGGATAGGTCTCCAGTATATATTTTGGTACTTCGAGTCGCATTGATCATGGTACCCCTTGATCGTTTCTCGAACCTTACCGCCTCCATGCCGATGCGTTGGCAGTTTGTACTTCTTTTTTCAACGCTGCGATTTGATAAGTGAAGGCTTTAAATTGTTCCTTCAAGAGTAATCGGATAGCTTGGGCGTCCCTAGCCATGAGTGCATTCTCAACAAGAGCTCTCAATGAAAGCACCAGTTGATACGATATGTTAGGGTTGTATCGATAGAAAGGCACCACTTTTAGCGTGTGCAAGCTCCTTAAGAAAATAAAGAGATGAATGAGAGATATTTTGGTCTTAAACTTGATTGATTACTTTTCATCAGGGTTCTAAAAGGCACACCATAGTGCCGCTAAGGCTCGCAAAGGCGCGAGACGTGACCTCTACGCTACGCAATAGACCATGGCATAGGATTAAGGCGTGACGTGAAATGAGAAGTGGAAAAACATGATAAGGCGTGATGCGTGAAGGCTTTTTTTAATTTAATTTCGATAAAAAAATGTTTTTTTATAGAAACAAAAAGATTACATGCAAAGATAGTTTCTTGACTTTATTCTACGTGTATGATACTTTTTGTAAGCTCAATATATTTGAAATATGATATAAATATTTTGTGCCTTCCTCGTGTATGATACTTATTGTAAACTCATTATATTTGAAATATGATATAAACATATAAATTTATAAATATTTTTATATTTTGTGCCGCTTTAAGTCACGCCTTAAAAAACGCCATGAATCGCCATGACTCCTAAGGCGTGGGGAGTGGCTATGCCGCCACGTCACTCCTCATGCTATTTATAACCTTGCTTTTCATTAATGATATGAAACCTTATGTAACCTTTGCCCTTTTTGTGTTCTGAATATTTTATTTATAGTCCTTTGACTATTTGACTTTTGTCAGTTTATTTAGATTTTGTACCGTGTTGACGATGGTGATTTTTTTGAGAATTATGGTGGTTTATGCTTTATTGTGATTAATAATCCCTTTTAGAAGGTATTATTGTGTTATTTGTATTCCGGGTGGTTTGCCCCGTGAATTTTGAAAAATGCCA
The DNA here is from genome assembly GCA_026074375.1 of Tanacetum coccineum. NCBI lineage: Eukaryota > Viridiplantae > Streptophyta > Magnoliopsida > Asterales > Asteraceae > Tanacetum > Tanacetum coccineum. The sequence continues at coordinate 21,750 of BQNB010066995.1, read as the reverse complement.
AAAAACGAGTCTGACACGTCCGTTAATGTCCAAATGAGTTTTGAGGGGTTTAAAGTGTAAATACTCTAGGTTAATAGAAAAGTAAATTTAAGGTGAATAAAAATGCTAATTAACTTTGGGGTAAATTTTACGGTTGAGCTTTACGAGCTTTTAAGTGATTCCGACACGAAAAGAAATACCCGAGACCCCTTGGATCCTATGGCCGGTCAAATAAGTCAATGGGAGACAGCATGGCATTTTTTTAGCAAGCTTGTCTAAAAGTTGTACATTTATATTCTTCCACTAGACATTTTATGCACTCAATTTTCATTTCAAAAAAATAAAACACACACTTGTGTGTGTATGGTGCGTCCGACACTACCCACCAACAAAACACAAAAGTTTTCCAACAATTGATCGAGAACAGTGATATTTCAGGTTGATACAGTGTTTAGGGTATTCAATTAAACAACGTTATGGGTTATCGGTTAGTGTCGAGATCTACAATTTTTGAAGATTATTTCTGTAAGTTTTCAAATTTAAATATTCCGATTGTCATTTTTTGGGTTATCTTGATGCATAGGAAGTTAATTGTAGCACGTTGATCGCGTGAAAATCAATTATGGAAATGAAACGAATGTATAACAGGGTGTTTGGTTCGTGGGATATAAAAAGGAAAAAAAGGTATTTTGGTATTTTTGATGTTGTGGTCGTGATGGTTGAATAACATATGTTGCTAGATAGCATATTTTTTATAGTAGCTTGTAAAGCTTATTCGGGCTTATTTTTAAGCTATTTCTTGGCTTATTTTGGGCTTATATGCCACGTGACTTTTCCAAAATCACTAGGAAAGTGATTTTGACTATTTTGTGTTATGGCGTATGTTTGTGGACTATTTTGAGGCTTATGGTAGTAACCAAATGCGATACGTAGCTTATTAGCTTATTTTCAAGCTTAATATACGTATTTTGGAGCTTATGGGCTCATGGCCCAATAAGTCTATTTAAGCCGTGGCTTAATGGGAGAGCTTATTGTGGTCCGGATTATTTCCTATGTATTATTTTGAGCTTAAGTATGTAAATGGACCTTGGTTTTAGACTTGGATCGTATTTTGGACTTATAAATATCTTAATGGACCATTATTGGCCCTTAAAGCCCAATAAGCGATATTTAATCATTATAAGAGTTTTGGTGGACTTTTTGAAAGTGAAATGTATTTGCAAAGTGATATTGAACAAGATTTTGGGAAAAACGTTTTAGCAAACGTTAAAGATTGAGATTTTGAAATTTTGTCGAAAAGTATCGAATTGGTGAAAAATGTTAAAAATAAGGTTTGAAACCTTGGAAAATGTTGTATGAACATACGGGTCATGTCGAAATTTTATAAAAAGGTTATACTTAGAAAATTTCACTTAAAACATAATTTTAAATTTTAAATAATAAAATATTATTTAATTATTTAATTATTTTATAAATTCACTAAAAGACGAAAAATATAATTTTTCTCAAAACTTCTCAAATATGTTTTTTATGAGTAAATGTTCTATTTTCAACCTTATTATGATTATTTTCACGGTGACTAAGGTTACCGAATGGACCTATCGAGATATATTTATAATTATAAATTATAAATATTTACATATATTACTTATCTATTTTCTTTAAATAGTATAAGTATGGATTATTGAGCGATGGGATTGATATGATTGTTGGGATATGTCGTCAACCATCACACCACTAAATTGTTATGGGTAATTGTACAACGCGTCTAAACTCTATGCATCAAACGTGAAGACTGTTTTGGAAATGAATGATTAAAATGGGACATTAACTGGACTAGGTCGTATGCGGACGTCGTTGCATTTGCTTGTGTGATTGAGATTTGTTTGCTAAAGACTTGCTTGAGGTGAGTTCTCGTAGCCCCATTTTTCTACTATTTTTTCTTTGGGGAAAAATGATACTCAAATGTGTTTTGAACTGTTTTAAATTGAACTGTGTGAAATGTGGTTTTGTTTTTGGGATAAGATATGTGCTTATGACTGCTATGTGAATATTATGTGTGGCATGATTGTTGGGATCGGAGGGGTATGCCTATCCCAGTATTTGTATGATTGTTTGGATCGGATGGGTACGCCTACCTAATATTTTTGTAGTTATTGAAGCGGCTGGGTACGCCTACCCTGGTATGTGTGAGGTCTTGCCCTAATTTAGTGCTCCAGCTGGTAGGCCCTTTAGGTGCGTAATTGACATATGGTGAGTGGACTAGCGGGATTGCTAGGTTGTGTTACATGACTAGCGGGGACACTATGTCATGGGTTGTTTGCATATATATTCACTGTCATATAGCACTATTATCCACTGTTTAAAATATTGACACAACTTTTGAGTTTAAGGTCAAACCTACGAGCTCACCAACATTATTGTTGACGTTTTCGAGTATCATTTTTAGGTGAAGTGAAAGAGGAATAAGTTGGTGTTATGTGATAGCAGGCTTAGAAGTAATCCCGAGTGGATTTTCATCTGAAGTCTTGCTTGTTTATTTTATTTGGTTTTAGTATTTGGAAGATTTTGGTTTAAGTTTGGATTTGGACCCCTGTGAGGGCTTTTGGATATTGTAAAAGTTTGCGAATTTGATTGTGATTTGGGACATCACTCGAGTTTGCTCGAGGTTGATGGTCTTCGTAACACTGGAAGTTTATGCATTGTAGTTTTCTCTATATTGTTTCTTGTGTTATGATTGATCACTATGTTGCATTCTCTAGTTTCTGCCATTGTCGGGGTGTGACAGATTGGTAATCAGAGCCAAGGTTATAAAGAACTAGGTGGGTTGACCTAGACTATAACCTAAGATCCATCATTTAGTTACGTATAGGATCTATGTGCGCGGTGTTCTGCTTTTGCTTGCTTTCGCGTGTTCGCGGTTTGGTGCTTTAGTTATGTCAGTCATTGAAATGTGTGAACTTAATATTGAGTACAATTAGGACAAAATGCGAATATAAGTACAGTGGCCAACGTAGCTATAAGCGTATCACAACTCTCTCGTATTTAGTAATGTCGTTCACACAAATCGATGTTGACACCATAAGGTGGTATTATGTGTATAGTTATATATATAGTAAGATATTCTATATATATTAGTCTTTCCACCTGCCTAACGTTGCCCATGTTCTCCCTCGTGTAGATAATGCCGCCAAGGATGAGGACCCAAAGTGCTGGCTGGCCTGTTGCCGAATCACGAGGAGGGGAACGGGTGAACGGGTTGGTAGAGGTGGAAGGGGTAGAGGACCTAGGGGATGTAATGATGAGCGTGTTGATGAATTGAATGGTCAGGGAAATGACCAGGTTTTGGGAGCTAATGGGGGCGTAGAGGGAGTCAATAGGAATGTAGAGGGAGTCAATAGGGGTGTAGGAGGAGTACCCGACTTCTCGACTATCATTGCCCAGCAATTGCAGAACTTCTTACCCGCCATGCTAGCTTAGGTTGGTAACCAAGGAAATGTTGGAAATCAAAATGGTAATGTGGTTAATGAGAACATTAGGAATGTGATAGTAAATGGCAACCGGGTAGGTTGTTCATATAAGGAGTTCTTAGCTTGTAACCCTAAGGAATATGATGGTAAAGGAGGTGATGTAGTTCTTACTCGATGGATTGAGAAAATGGAGTCTGTGCAAGATATGAGTGGTTGTAGTTTTGACCAAAAAGTAAAATACATTGCTGGTTCATTTGTGGGTAAGACTTTAACATGGTGGAACTCTCAGATCCGCACACTAAGCCGGGAAGTTGTTGTTAGTATGTCATGGAATGACTTTAAGTTTATGATGATAGAAGAGTTTTGTCCTAGTCATGAAATGCAAAAGTTAGAAACTGAGTTGTGGAATCACACCATGGTTGGGGCTGGCCATGCTGCGTATTTCATGAGTTGGCCAGGTTAGTTCCACATTTGGTGACTCCTGAGAGTAGGATGATTGAGAGGTATGTGTATGGCCTTGCTGCACAGATCCATGGGATGGTGGCAGCAACGGAGCCAAAGACTATATAGAAGGCTGTGCAAATTTCTGGTGCATTGACCGATGAGGCTGTTAGAAATGGATCAATTAAGAAGGTTGAGAAAAGAGGAAATATGGGGGAACCTATCAAGGATAACAATGGTAGGGATGATGATAAGAGGACTAGGACTGGAAATGCTTTTGCTTCTACTGCAAACCCTGTAGGAAGAGAGAATATGGGTACTTGCCCCAAGTGTACCACTTGCAACTCATACCATGCACCCGAAGGGCCTTATCGCACATGCTTTAACCGCCCGGGTCATTTAGCAAAGGACTGTAGAGGCGTGCTGAGGAATGTGAATCCTGTCAACGCTAGAACATAACTGTTAGGGCATGTTATGACTGTGGTAGTACCGACCATGTCAGGCCAGCTGGTCCTAGATTGAATAGGGCACAAGGATGGGAAGGAAACCGTCCAAACCAAGTTTCTCCTAATAACGAGGGTCAGGGTCGTGGAAACCAAGGGAACCAAGCTTGGGGTAGGGCATTCATGTTGGGAGCAGAGGAAGCTCGCCAGGATCCGAACATTGTGACAGGTACGTTTACTTTGAACAATCATTTTGCCACTACCTTATTTGACTCTGGTTCCGACTATAGTTTTGTTTCCACTACTTTTATACCTCTATTAGGTATAGAGGCCAGTGAATTAGGTTTCAGATATGAGATTAAGATAGCTAGCGGGTAGCTAGTAGAGATTGATAAGGTTATTAAGGGTTGCAAACTAGAAATCGAGAGTCATGTCTTTGACATCGATTTGATACCCTTTGGGCATGGGAGTTTTGATATGATTATAGCTATAGATTGGTTGTCTAATCATAAGGCTGAAATAATTTGTCATGAGAAAGTATTGAGGATACCACTACTGGATGGCAAGGTGCTTAGAGTATTAGGAGAGAGACTGAAAGAGAAAGCGAGACTTTTTATGAGTGCTAAGGCTAGTGATAAGCAAACGATGGACGCACCCCTTCTTGGTGCGGACATACTCGACACCAGCTTGTGTTGAATCGCACGAGCCATGGCAAGTTCCTGCCACTGTTACTACGATGCGAGGAGATCGTCCTTGTGTCTAAGAAATGGAGCCTTCTTGATTCTAACTAACTAAGTGTGAACATGCAAAGTGAAAAGAAAACTTATATATTTATGCATGTGAATTCTACGGAAGAGAATGAAACCGAAAAGAAAATAATGAGAACAAAAGCACTGTGCGTCACATGAGCAGTAAAAAGGAAAAAGGAAAAGAGGAGGGACATGGATTGTTATACACATGATGGGTTTGATAAATAAAAGAAGTGCATATTTTTTTGGAGTTAAGACAAGCTGACATAGTGACATTTAAACTACTTTCATTTATAAATGTTGACATAAATATATATTACATGCATAATCTATCTAACTCCCGATTTAAACTCCAAATAGGTTGGCAGCTCGATTACGAGTATAATTATTTCAACTGGTATAAGTTAGAAGTGATAATTTTCGATGTTTTAGAATTATTAACAATGGAATCAAACTTTTAAACAAGGAAACGAGTTTATCCCGGCTCATAAACTTTAGTTAACACTAAAAATATTTTCAAAACTTAATTAAGTTAAAATATGATTTAAAAGTCATGTGAGTTAAATTATAAACGTTGAAACGTAAGTATGTTAAATTCAAGTAAATACATTTTTACTTTACAAAGATAAATTAGACGATTTCACCTGAACTATAACATATAAAAATAGATATTCGTACGAGACTTAAGCGACGTTTAAAGTAGGTAAATATATATATGAGTAAATTCAATGATTGGTAACTAATAGTTATATTATTGAAACTTAAGTTGTATTCTTCTAACAATATGACCTGGCGACCTTAAGCACATAATTACATCAAATTATGCATAAATGCCTATATGTGCGAAAGTCGTGTATCATCCCTAGAGCCAACGGTTTAATCAACGCTTTGAAAACGTAAAACGTTAACTCCTACACGACAATACCCTTTTGACCAATTGCATAGTTTACTGCATACATTAATTTTAGAATGTAAACTCAGAAATTGTTATAATTACTTAGGTGTTTGACTGAGTCACTATTTGACGTACATTGATCCATTATCAATTCCAGGCAATTAACCGACAAGGTGAGTTTTCATAGCCCCTACTTTACCATTTTAAATCATCTTTTGGGGTGAGAACATTGCTTATTTTAACAGTTGAACACAAGTACATTTACTGATTTTCTTTTGGGTTAGTCCTATTTAACCCAACTTGCTATAATTGCCTAATTTATCATGAACCGTTAATTTCTTGACCGGATGACCGGTTGAGAGAGCGCGAATGTTATGGATAGATCTATCGGGATTGACATCCCTATTTGTCTTGGACTAACCTTAGTCAAGCAAACACAGTTTCATTTGAGTCAGTTACGGATGTCACGGGTTGGACATCTGCATGGGCTTATCTATTATGAATCATGTTAAGCTCAGTGTGTCATGAGCTTAGACAATAGTAAATACTTTTCATTGTGATATATAGGATTACTATATTTCATGTTATGGTTATAAATCTTGTGGTTCATCACTATTATCAATCAATAAAACCTATGAACTCACCAACTTTATGTTGACACTTTAGCAATGTTTTTCTCAGGTGATCTATATTATGAAATATATGGAGTCGGCATTGGTATATTGGCATGTAGAGGTCTATCTCTCGTATCAAGTCCTCTTCACGCCATGAAGTCACAATCCCAAATCAAGTCTTCCGCTGCAATGAATTTATGGGTAGTGTGACTGATTGGTATCAGAGCTCTTGGTTATAGAGAACTAGGTTGCATTAAGTAACTCTAGACTATAACTAGCTCTTAAGTACATATCAGAATAGCATACGTACTATCTATTACTATTTACTTCCTACGTTAACACTATTGGCTTATTATAATAAAGATTACCACTTGCTTGACTAGAGGGAAACATGCTACACATTATCATTTCATATCCTTGAACAACGTAACATATGGGAGCACGTATTGTATCATCTGATTAAATAAAAAATCTACTTTGACCATCACAATTAAATAACCCTATAGTCCACATCACACTACGAAAAGTCACATACACAACATTATGAATTGTGTCGGTGATTACATCCTTACTCTATCATTTTATGGAAGTTACCTACATAAACACTTCGGACACCTTGATAATCACCCACTCGTTACTTCACAAGGACTCTTCATAGCAACTGTTGTAAAATACCTATACTATTATGCACTATGTCGGACAGAGAGACTCTTAAAAGTATTTTTCAAATTAGTATAGAAAAAACCTACCAAAGATATGTGCCGTTTGAATGCACCAATAATTGATGAATGTCACTCATCGAGAAACGGTGAACAAACAATATCTTAATAAGAAACACGCCGTAAAAGTATAGTCACGACTAGCGTCACAAAACTACGGAGAGGAAGATCTAAGACATAAAGGCTTCCCTACACCAGATCCTGAGCCAAGGAATATATATGAGTCTTCGAATATACACTATTGTCCAGATCTAACACTATCTGGTCATGGCTTAGGTTGTAAATAAGGAAACCACTAATAATGCGAATGAATTTCATCACGAACAAGAAACAACATATGCTTAAATCCAACACTACCTAGAACATATCCTTGAGGACATAGTATGTCCTAACCAATTCAAAGCGTGCAATAACAACTTTTCTTAAAAAATAGATGGAACCCATAGTAAATCTTTACCCATATATGGAATATAAGAAGAAGTAACCTACTTTGTCGGTTTTGCAGGGGAGTTATTCGAGAAGTCTTAATCACATTCCGAGCAACATACCTAACAACCATCGGAACAGAAGCCGCCACGGGACATTCCATTCCAAGATAGAATTGACTCGCCAACCTCTTAGGCAACCCAATTACCTGAGCTAGGGTTGACCTTGACTCCCGCTACGGGGCGTGAACACTCCTAAGAAATGTGAATAAAACCATGTGCTCAGCACTAATAATCACAAGTGCCCTGAGGCCATCTCAAAAAGCAGAAAAGATCCACCCATTATCGCCATTTTTCCCAGATGCTACTATTTCTCTGCGGTAACCAGCTCTGAAGCACAGAACTAACTCCAGGAAGACGTGACAACCAGACTAGAGGATCTAGAAGTGGAAATTGACACTCTCCATGCAGACACCGAAGACAAAGAACTCCTTATAGCAGAACTACAGGACTTCATTGCTGCTGCAGAAAGTGAGATCGCAATATTGCAGATAAGGGCAAATTATGATGAGATAGACGTATGCTGAGGGATCCTGAACAAATTCAGGAAGATTCTAGCCGCCTACACTATAGAGCAGGATAGCAGACTCGCTATAACAAAATATCCCAGCTTGCAAAGAAACCTCTAGGCAGAGAAATTAATAACGACTTGTACTTTGCTTTTATAAAATAATAAATGAAATAACAATTCTATCCTAAAAAGTTTCCGAGTACATTTACCTAGTATAGGAAGAACCTTATGTGTGATAATTTTTGAATCAAATGGGGCAAAACTTGTAAACGTCAGGATTTAACCACTTATCGAAATTTATGCCTCAGTGCAAACAGATGCTCGTTGACCCACAAATGAAGAGTACAATCATGTACCCAGAAAACGAAAATAGGGAAGCTATTACCGATGAACCCATGAAACTTAAGGATCGTTTTTTAAAAAGGGGGACACATAGCACCTCAGACAAGAAACAGTAATCCTTACAAAAAAAATCAATTTCTTTCTTCCAATAATTCTGACATTTTGTTAGTCCAAATATCCTTCTCATTTCAAATCAATACAACGCCTTCTCATAAAAAATACTAAAAATTACATCTGAAAGATTTCCAGGTAATTGACTTCAAAAAGTCATGCCAAGATACTAAGGTGGGGCACATACAATTTTTTATGATTATGACGGAAGCAAGATGATAATGTGTAAACGCTCTTAACGCGAAGCCTTATTATAATGTGTCCTATAGTATTTTATGATGTCGTAATACAACTATAAATGCAAAATATAGGGAATACAACAAAAATGTTAAATGCTTAAAACAACAGATACACACCGCTGTAAAAAAGAAACCACATCAGGTTAGATCAGCAAAAGAGCGATGTGTGTGATGATTTACTGATCATGAGGGAGTTAAGATCTCGACTAGGAAACTCCATGGGGATGTGGTAATAAAGCTTCGAGGAGAAGGAGAGGAAAAAACTTAATATGGATTGATGACGATAATTCGGGATAAGAGGTAAGAAAAGTGAAGGTTGAGAGAGAAAAGAAAAGCGGGCGGCAAGAGAGAGAGATAATCAATATTTAAAATAATTATGATGGACAAGTTATGTCTAGCAAGAGCGATAACGACCAAACCCTAAACCTTCAACAAAAGTGATTATTCAAAATAACTTACATGAAGCGCTATGCACTTAGCAAAATAAACACATAAATTAAACATAAACTTTTCAGAGGACCACAGGTGTGGTAGAAAGTAGCAAGGGAAAAATAAACCAATTGACATATAACATAACACCATCCATCAGACACTTGGGGGATACGACAATTTGTACACACTACGAGTCTCTGTACCAACTACGGTTACAATCATAAACAAATGACTAAAGGAAAAGGGGATACCAATGTAAACCTGAGGTATACATAGCCTGATCAACTATGTATAAGTTAGGTCGAAAAAGATATTCTCAATAGTATTCAATAACAAAAGTTTGAATGAACGCGCATTTTACTCATTCATCACATTAAATACAATACTCAAAGAAACTATGAAGGACTGCAATTCAGTAAAATACACCATGAGTATTAAATCCTACATAAATGAAGCAAGGATAAAGATAAAATGTTTGATAGTCTTCCTAGAGGACTCAGCGTAAGATTTATTAAAATTTCCCAAGAACAAAACGGTAATACACCACACACCTACGGACGAAAGCTACTTCTTCCAGAAAACTTCCACGCCAATCGCCACAATGATGAGTGGTACAATGAGCCCTAGTATTACAACGAGGTACTGGTAATCTTCTTCCTGTGGAACACTCGCCAAATAACAACCAACCACCACAACAAACACAACCGCAATCAGCGGAACGAAATACGACATTTTAATTTAAGAACGTATGGAAAATTGAGTGAGGAAACTTATTTTGCTTTTTGACCAATGCAAGAAGTGGGCAAGGTGTATATATACATATAAGGGAAGTAACGGCTCACCACATTCTAGCCGTTGGAGCCCCACTTTCCACCTTTGTCCTTTTCTTAACCCATGCCACGAGTAAAACATTTGAATTCAAGACAAAGGTTTCGATTTAAAAAGACTGCGACATCCTATGAAAATTTAAATCTTATTTCAAACCCTAAAGGAAAAATCAATCACCAAAAGAGTTTCAGACTGTTAAAATAATTACTTTGGGGGGGGATGTTACAATTTATACTCTATCCCTAAATCACATTATTATTCTGTAGAGGGACAACAATCATGTTCACTCAATTATTCAATACAGAATTACCACGCAAACACTTTAAAATACTGTGTGGAGACAGTAGTCATAGTCACTCAATTATCCCATTCAAGATACATCATGGCAAGGCAACAGTCACGAAACAAACATTTTGATACTGCAAAAATCAAATACATTCATTTGAACTTACTAGACAACTAACATAATAGCCGTCGATTTACAAAAAAGTTGAAATGACAAGTTACATAGGAAACTATTGTTTAATTCAATAGCAGGTACAACAACATGGTTTCAAAAAAAAACCTTAAACCAATTGTAATCCGTGAACCGCAATCCGCCCCCCCCCCCGCGCAGTCGTTCTCATACCCTAAATTACTAAAAAGAATGCATCATTCTCAGCTTGTTCTTGCCTAATTTTCTCCTCTTGTGCATTTTTGTTTCATAGCACTTCTTTAACATTTCTTTTTATGCTTTTATCCATACGGATGAAGTTTGATTTGTAATCTTCTCGGTAAGAGGGAAATCAGTTTGTGACGACGAGCAACCTATACCTCCATGTGTACGGCCGGAGTATTTTTCCTGGAACCAAGCCGACTTAGCATCCAATTGTTTCTGTAGTTGTGCCGCCTTTCCATACATGGAAAGATGCAACTTGCGATCCTTTTCAGAACTTTATCTTAAAAGGGAGCAAATCAAGGCACGACTCTCTTGAGAGATGTAAATGCATTTCTCATAAGCCTCTCTAAGATCGTCCCTGACGGCGCATGAATCTTCAAACTGAAAAGCCAAATTCAAAAGCACATCCTGACGACCCTTATCTTCGCTAATTAATCTCTGCACCAATGCTTCGATTTCCGAATCGGTATGAGGAAGCGAACAGGCCATCTGAAGTATCTGTGTAGTAGGATTAAGTTTGAAAAATTGAGAGGAATGAAGTGGTACTTATAAGACAAAAGGGGAAAATGGCAATAGGGTATAAGGACCAGGAGGAAATCATCCAAACCAAGTTGTTGCTAATAACGAGGGTCAGGGTCATGGAAACCAAGGGAACCAGGCTAGGGGTAGGGCATTCTGTGGGAGTAGAGGACAAGCTCGCCAAGTATCTGAAACATTGTGACGGGTACACTTACTTTAATACGATCATTATGCCACTACCTGATTCAAAATCTGGTGCTTGACTATAGTTGTGTTTCCACATACTTTTTATACCCTGGTTAGGTTAGAACCAGGAATTAGGTTTTAAATTGAGATTGAGATAGCATGCGGGAAGCTAGTAGAGATTTGGTGATAGAGATCATTAAGGGTCTGCGCCTCTCACTCTTAAATCGCGAAGGGTCATGTCTTTGACATCCGACTTAGTGATTCGGACACGGGAGTGTTTCGATGTGTTATAAGTTATGGATTGGTTGTTCTAACCATAATAGGCCGAATTGTTTGTCATGAAAAGTAATAAGGATAACACTACTTAGGTGGCTAAGGTGCAGATAGAGTGTATTAGGAGAGAGGACCAGAAGAGAAAGCGAGACTTTTGATGAGTGCTAAGACTAGTAATAAGAAGCAAGAAAAGATTGTAGTGGTTAGAGATTTTTCCTGTTTTTATTTTGTCTCGCATTTTGTGTGTTTAGATATCAGGATGCCGCTGCGCGCTAAGAGATAGATGTTCTAGCTTTTGGATTGAGTTAATCCCTGGTTGCAACGCCAGTTTTGTAAAGTCTCCCTATCGTTTGGCACCTTCTGAATTGGAGGAGTTGTCGGGACAACTCAAGGAACTCCAAGACAAAGGTTTTATCCGACCAAGCTCATCGCCTTGGGGAGCACCGGTATTGTTTGTGAAGAAGAAGGATGGTTATTTTAGGTATGGTAGTTGTTATAGTGAGTTTAAACAAGTTTACTGTTAAGAATCGTTATCCACTTCCTAGGATTGATAATCTATTTGACCAACTGCAAGGGTCGCAGTTTTTCTCAAAGATAGATCTTAGGTCTGGATACCATCAGCTGAGAGTGCATGAGGATGACATTCCAAAGACTGCGTTTAGAACTCGTTATGGACATTTCGAGTTCACAGTAATGCCCTTTTGTCTAACTAACGCACCAGCGGTATTCATAGATTTGATGAATAGGGTTTGTAGGCCTTATCTTGATAAGTTTGTGATAGTGTTTATAGACGACATCTTAATCTACTCTAATACTCAGGAGGAGCATGTAGAATAATTAAGGATAGTCTTGGAACTGCTCAAGAAGGAGAAACTATATGCTAAGTTTTCTAAGTGTGAATTCTGGCTAAGAGAAGTGCAGTTTCTTGGGCATGTGATAAATGGTAATGGGATTCATGTAGACCCTAGTAAAATTGAAGCTGTTAAAAAGTGGAAAGCCCCTAGAACTCCGACTGAGGTTCGTTCATTCTTAGGATTGGCTGGATATTACCATAGGTTCATTGAGAACTTCTCTAAGATAGCTAAGTCTCTTACTATGTTAAATCAGAAGTGTAAGACTTTCGATTGGGGTGAGGGACAGAAATTGGCATTTTAAACCTTGAAGGATAAGTTGTGTAATGCGCCTGTTATAGCTCTCCCCGATGGACCGGAAGACTTTGTAGTATATTGTGATGCATCCAGGAACGTACTAGGCTGTGTATTAATGCAAAGAGGTAAGGTGATAGCCTACGCGTCTAGGCGGTTGAAAATTCATGAAAAGAATTATACGACCCATGATTTGGAGTTGGGTGCAGTTGTGTTTGCACTTAAGATTTGGAGACATTATTTGTATGGCACAAAGAGTGTCGTATATATAGATCATAAGAGTCTCTAGCATATCATTAGTCAGAAAGAGTTAAATATGCGATAGGGTCGCTGGATAGAGTTGTTTAGTGATTATGATTGTGAAATTCGCTACCATCCTAGTGTCACACCCCGCCAAGGCGAAAACATGAGGCGTAACATCATGGATATCATCACAACACAATGGTGTCAACAATAGAGAATCACTAAATGCATAACTAGAAATAAAAGACATGATGTGTCATGACAATACCGAAAACAAAAGAACGGCATCTTGTATTAATGAAAAAGAAGTCTCATCAATACAAAGACAATGTCTCACAAACCTATTAAAACATTCAAGAATTCATGCAAACAAAACACGAAACGAAATCAAATGAAAACTTCCAATGCAGCCTAATGGTCTCTCTAGCCATTTTTATTAACTTCAGTATCTTCATAACGCTCACCTGAAAATGATGCTTAAATGTCAACACAATGGTTGGTGAGAGTCACAGGTTTTACGACACCAATACAAGATTTAAATAAATTACTGTGATTATAAAAACAAAACAAAGCATGGCAGGATAATTAAGTTGCCAATTATACACGCTAACATGCATTCAACAACAATCACATTGGGACGGAACGTGTCCCCCGATCCAAACCACAAAACAATGAGGTAGGCGTACCTCGCCGCTCCACTAATAGTCATGGAGAGGAATGATGAAGGTCCTGGATAAACTGAATGGATCTTTGCAGCCTATAAAGGATGATAGCCAGGATGTATAAATACAAATGACTATGTAGAAACAATGACTATGAATACTATGTGTTAATGCAGAATCTTAACACAGGTACTAAAAAGAACAATGAATCAACTGAATAACAA